>JAUTBT010061210.1:0-14726 GCA_032361225.1 Lepetodrilus schrolli | reverse complement strand
TTTAACATGTAAGAGTGGGTGAAAAAGGTATGACCGATGCGGCATCGTCGCAGGACAGTCTCGTCCTGGCGACAATAACTGACGTAGGGATTGAGTATTAAAACGGCGAAATACCGCAGTTTCAAGAATGTCCCGCATTGTGGAGAAATGGCAGCCAACACTATTAGAGATACTGCACCACAATTAACTGTAGGTGGAGCCTGTCGAGTTTGTTACTTACTTCAGAAGCTTCCTCAAAATCTTAAAATTCCCATGTATATGTGCCAACCAGACACCATGCCAATGGTATTCTCCGACGATTTGAGAAGGGATTGCTTATTTAACATGTGCTCTCCTGCACCTCAACTCTGATACTGAGCAGCTCGACGTCTTGTAGAAACAAACACGTCTTCGTTAATGGGCGCTATTTGAATATCACTTGAATTATGATAGAGTATTTTCCTGATCAGTGATCGACACTGAAGCTGTGCGTGCTATTCATTTGACACAGTCCGGAGAAGAAAGAACTTAATTAACAACCACTTTCTATTACGGGAGGACTAATTAGAGAATGCATTCAATTGGGACATAGTCATAAGTTATGAATCAAAGGCATATAAGTGTGTCACTGGTATCTGTCTCATCTCACCCACCAGTGACTCATCTCACCCACAAAGTGACTTATCTCACCCACCAGTGACTCATTCCACTACACGGTCCATCTCACACCCACACCCCACCCATCCACACACACACACACACACACACACACACACACACACACACACACACAAACAAACAAACACACACACACACACACACAGAGATTATCGGGGGTCTTCTCTACTCTCATCAGCTACCACATTCACCACTATACATCTATGTATATATCTATCTGATATTCAACACTATACATCTATGTACATATCTATCTGACATTCACCACTATACATCTATGTACATATCTATCTGACATTCACCACTATACATCTATGTACATATATATCTGACATTCACCACTATACATCTATGTACATATCTATCTGACATTCACCACTGTACATCTATGTACATATCTATCTGACATTCAACACTATACATCTATGTACATATCTATCTGACATTCACTACTATACATCTATGTACATATCTATCTGCCATTCACCACTATACATCTATGTACATATCTATCTGCCATTCACCACTATACATCTATGTATATATCTATCTGACATTCACTACTATGTACATATCTATCTGACATTCAACACATTACATCTATTAGTGAAGTAATTCATCATGTTGACATTCCCTAAAGCTAACTGTAAGCAGACTTTATTGCTTCTATGCTAAAGTGCGATCAAAGCGGATCTTTTTAGCAGACTTTAGCAATCCACAGGAGTTCTTCAGGACAGACTACATTGAATATATTGGTTATTAGTACTAATTGCGCTATAATTAGTATCGCGGTCAGTGGCAATAATCTCAGGACTATATTGACATATTGGTAATCAGTGACGGGGCCTGTGTTAACAGTTCAGTATAACTTTGATAGAGCAAATTATGAACATTGCAGATTCTCAAGTGAGCGTGGCTATTCTGGGGACAACACATGGGTGAAGAGGACCGCAAACACTAGCGGCTCACAAATAGCACTAACCTTTTTACATTGGAACCGCCAGAGTTGAGATTAAACATATTCCATCAGTACACATTGCTAGAAGGACACACAGATGAGATCGGAACTATTGATTGGACCCATAAATGCACATTTCTGATAAAATATGGGGGAAGGATATGAATTATCAGATCCATCAAGGCATACTCAGTATATATGATGCAATATTGAGGAAGGACCTGAACCATCAGATCCATTAATGCATATTTCTGATGGAATACGGAGGAAGGATCGGAACGTTGAGATCCAGCAATGCACATTATTCATAAAATATATAGGGACGATCGTAACTATCGATCAGAGCCGTATATTCACATTTCTTATATGACAAATGACGGATCTCAACTATCCACCACTTACTGGTATAATGTTGGGAATAATAAGAACTATTTGACAAAGCTATCAATGCACATTACTGATGTGTACTATAGCCGTGTTCAGTTAAATACAGCCCCTGTTTTTTTCAATTGATAAATGACACAGGTGTAAGAGCCAAGTTTGCTTTATGCTTTCGTGATAACGGACCCAAACCCCAGTAGATTCTGGTTATGTACCATCCCCAGCATGTGCAATGGCGCTTTAACAGTGTTTTTAACATTTCCACTATATACATTGCATTGTTGCTGTTTTGGTTTCTACGTCACGAAATCATTAGCATATTACCCACATGCATCTTTGAACTTGGAAGATTTCGACTGGGTCATAGAAAAGTAACAGATAGACTATCAAAGACCAAGATTGGATTAATTAATCTAGTTGGTTAGCTCGCCTAATAGTATGGTTAGCGAAATGTATCGGTCAAACATTCATGGTATAGACGTTTGTGTTGCATATAATAAGCGAACTCAGATTTACCAATTAGTTAAGGTGTTCTTATGAATAACCAGCCACCCAATTGTCTTTTGACCCGTTGCCAAACAAGAAAAGTGACGCTTTTATGTCTAGATATCGTACTTTTGGTTTCGTTATAGGCAACTAAATCTGGTGCGCACTGGTGACAAAAACGTGACACTGATGATGTATTTACTTTCGCAAAAGAAAATGAGCTTAATTACGGGTTCATCCATCCTCTGCCCACCAGACAACCTTGAAATCGCGGTCATTATGACTACTTCACATCCGTCAATATTTGAATGTGAAGTAGTCATAATGGCCGTTTTTTCGAGGATGACTATGAATATGCTATTTCTTTTATTTTCTTGACATTTGGACTTCAGAGCCAAAGGCCCGGGTTCAAATCCTGCCCCGGGAGTCCGGCATCAATGTTCGCGAAAGTTACCTTTCTGACGCGCTCATGATAGGATGGGTTCAGTGCAGTTATCATCTTTGGTCTGTCAGTACCAGCCGGTGCTCGCAGGTTTACTGCAACATTCAGCGCTACGGATGTTTGCGAGTTTATATGCAAGTTTTGCAATCATTCTTAAAACTTAACAATCACCTAAAATATTCTTTAAAATCATAACTCTTGTGCCCCACAGTTTGAGGTATGATACGGCCTGATGAAATAAGAATATATTCTGATCCTGATTTATGGTATTTTTCGATATGAATGTGTACCTTTGGCACTATACAATTACTATGCCATACGCTACCCGTGGTACACTTCGCGGCTTTATGTGTGAGAGGTGTGTCAGTGTATGCCGACGTTGATTGGTTACATTAACGAGGTTCGCGGGGAAATAGTTCCACTATACGACGCTAATATTGTCCCGAAGACGGGTAGAGACGTCCACGGCACTATAGCAATGTGTCCACAACTAAGACCGCCAAGATCACCATCACATGTATCCAGACACTTCACTAAAGAAGTGTTTTAAGGTTTTTCTTTTTTCCTTGAAATGGTATTGGGATTTGATTAAATATCAACTGATAAAATATGTAATAATAATGTAATGTTTCTATATTAACTATGTTTTAATAGGTATACAGTCCTGAATGTTTATGTGTGTGCATTTCTAAAGCCTGCGATTGTACTGTCCCTGGGGAATTCGGTCCAAATGAATATATACACTTGACCAGGAGCGGATTTTTCCTAAGTTGGCATACCCAATTCTTTTCTATTTAAAATCAAATATGTTTAAACTAAAACTACACTTGGCCAACAACAAGGGCATTCATTTTGATTGAAATAATTTCAGAGCGGGAGTATAATTATATAAACTTGAAAGCTGAACATATGTGCATGTACATATAATATATTAATACAATCATTGCATGTGAACAATACGCGTCGACTTGTAAGTTAGACCAATCATTATTGACAAAGTGTACCTGCAAGTAAGCCCCGCCCACCTCTTATTTCACCAACGTTTCACTTAGCCCTGTTTATTGTTTTCAGCAACAGATGGTAATGATTTTCTATTGGCAGGTCTGTTGCTATCATTCCTTAGCACGCGCTTTTCCCTAAACAGTTCTATCATAAATATCCTGGGATCGAACGACAGAGCACAGTTTACCGATATGATCAATAACAATTACGCATGTTTGCTTGAATACGACAGGTGTTTCTAAGAGCCTTCGCTGAGTTCTGACTTCGACATAGTATCTACAATGGAGTTTGGTGGCATTTCACCAAATTGCAGATCATCATTCGTCAATACTGAAATTAAAAATGTGTATCCATTAATAAACTTTACTTTGCAAAGTACTATCCAGCTGCTAAGAGCTAATTTACAATCAAATTGCGTGTTTTTTTTATAGCAGCATCAAACTTGGCAGAAAGGAATATCCCATCCTCGCACCCCACGGGTACAGGACACTTCATGTGGCACACATCTAGAGAGAAACTTGCGAAAACAGTTTATGAGTTATACATAGAACAATAATAAAATATGTTTCATTGGGTAGAATTTTACATCAAATTAATCGGGAAAATCATTTCATTAGTTGGCTGTTTGCACAAGATTCCCTCTAGATGTGTACCAGGGGTATGGCGTGAAGTGAGTCCTGAACAGAATTAAGTACCGCTGTGGTACGAGGATGGATATAGCAACTCGGCAACTTCTGATGTATCTTTAATGTAAAATATGATAAGCTAATTAAAATACCTTGCTGATGCCATATGAAGTGACGAAGCTGTTCTCTGGGGTCTGGAGCTCACACAGAACCAGTTGTTGAGCAGGATGGTCAAAAGCGCTCATCATTTAATCTTACATGTATTACAATTTGAGTTGAAAATAAATTGTGGGAATTATTACAATTCAGCGCAGTTTTGTATTGCAATTCAGGCCCCCGTTCCACAGAACTATCGTAGCGCTACGAGAGTCGTAACGACATTGAACATTCATATGTTCGTATTTTATAATTTTATGTTTGCCAACATTCATTCCAAGAACCGTTATAATATGAATTGCCTACACGATACGTGGTGGCACATGGTCCAGCGCATTGCACGGCTGACAGCTCAGGTTAAAGTGAAGCACGTTCGAGCTCAGCTGGTTCGTGGATAGATGACCGAGAACTTCGTTCCTGCCCCACACTGAATCATTTAGGCAAGTGGCTTTGTTCGAAAATGCCTCTATTCAACAAGCAAGGAATGGGTACCTTTAATGATGAGATGGACATGTGAATGAATACCTTGTAGCACCTTGGTTTATTTTTTTTAAATTTTATAGCCGCTATCAAGATTATTTCACTTCTATCACGGCTTGTCAGTTTAGGGCAGGAGGAAACCCGCAACATCCGTGCCGCTGAATATTGCAGTAATACTGCGAGCATCGGCTGGTACTGACATACCAAGGATGATAACTGTATTGCCACTCTATAGAGCGCATCCTATCAATATCGCGTCAGGAAGGTAACTTTCGCGAACATTGATGCCGGGCCCCCGGTACGGGATTTGAACCTGGAACCTTTGGCTGCGAAGTTCAATGTTCTACCACTACTAGTTTTATCTCAGAAGGCTTCAAACTATATGAATGAAAACACGTACACAATGAATATGTATTGACTCACTGTACTTCTATACCCTGTCATGTTTTGCACGTATTTATTTTCACTTTATAAATGTATGTTGTATCTCGTGTACCACCGTGGGTGTTTTTGAGAAAATAAAAAGTTACCAAGTTGCCATGCAATGGCTTGCGGAAAATGGGGCAGAAATCCGACTCGCATCGGCCACCCGGAACCCGGGAACTCAGCTGAACTACGGCGCAGTTCGGGTTCCCGGACCCGGCCGTCCCTCGGGGTCTGGCCGGGACCCAGGACCAGGGTCTCCGGACTCAGGCCCAGGGTCTCCGGACTCAGGCCCAGGGACCCGGAACCCGGGAACCTAGTGGCACCCGGGACCGTAACTGTACGGAAGTGCCGGTATCCGGGATGCAGGACCCAGGACTCGGTTCT
This sequence comes from Lepetodrilus schrolli, assembly GCA_032361225.1. NCBI lineage: Eukaryota > Metazoa > Mollusca > Gastropoda > Lepetellida > Lepetodrilidae > Lepetodrilus > Lepetodrilus schrolli. The sequence goes on along the minus strand of JAUTBT010061210.1, from coordinate 8,728 downwards.
ACAGAACCAGGTCCAGGCTCCCGGCGTCCGGGATCCGACCCATACCACGGTACATGTCGATACCCTAAACCCGGCCAGCTAGCAGGTGCTGGCCGGGATCCGTTCGGCCACATGGGATGGTTCCCTCCGGGGTTCGGTTTTCCGAACCCACAGGGGAATTCATCCCACATTGTACAGCTTCATCACGCCAAGGCGGTGGTCGAACCAGGGTCAAGGGGGTGATGTTTTCAGACATTATTCCCGCCTGACTCAGCCACCTCACAGACCACCCCCGGCGACGAGTCAGGCCAGGCCTGACGAGTCGTCTACGGATTGCTCATCTTCCGGGTCCTCATCTGCGGATGAGGATTCTACCCCAGAAGAAAGGGACCCGGTCCCTTTACCTTGGCTGGAACCATCATCGGGCTGCCAGTGGCCAGTCCTCCACTGAGAATCGTTAAGGACATGACCAGGGCAACGGCCATACAATTTACCGACATTTTCGCGCGAAAATAAGTTAATAGGTGGCCTTGACCGTTGTACCCACCTAAGCCAACCGGGGTTTACTCCCCAGCCCCGTTATGTGAAAGACTGCGAGGAAGACCCACACTTCGTACCAGAACATGATGAGTACGAATTGGTTATTCTCTTTAGTCTCATGGTAGTCGCAAGGGGTTTAAGAGTCTACAATAGTTGTCTCTCCGGCCTCCTTCCTCCATAGGAGAGTCGAAGTCATGGGAGTGTGTTTTAGAAGTAAGTATCGAAATAGAAAAGTAAACATTATTTCTCATTATTTTCTATTTCTATGAGATACTTACGTTAAAATACCCCTTCGCCACCCCCTTCCCCACTGGCTATACGAGAGATATACAGTTGGCTCGAAAGAGGATAAAGCATTACGCCCGTGCAACGCGTGACGGGGCATCACGTGGTACACTGTTGGTACACTGGCTTAACACGGCGCTCGAGTAACAGTGCAAATTGTGTTCGGGCGATTGCACCATAATACGAAATCTTGCAAGTCAAAATTTTTTGTTTTCCATACAATTCAGGAAAACGTAAGTTTGAATAGATGGCTATATCTGGGGGAATTGCGGGACTATTCGAGTGTGTTTTATCGTATGTATCTCATAGAAATAGAAAATAAGGAGAAATAATGTTCTCCTATATCATGATGGTTGCATATCAATATCATTACACTACTAAAAAATTTCTAGCATGATACTGAAACCGATTAAAGCCTATGTATGCAAGTGATAGAAGCAGACATGCAATCATCATGTTATGCTATCACTCATTGATTTGTGTCTTGGAAATACTGACTACTCAAGTATTGTATTGAAGTAGTTAGTCTAATTTGACACCGGTAATTTGATGTCAGATACATGCACAAAGCATGAATTAATTGTATATAAGCCATGGGGTACTATTAACTTTTGCTGTATGCGGCAGTACTCGATGGGCACTTGGCACTTAGTTTTCTCTCTCTCTCTCTCTCTCTCTCGCTCTCTCTCTCTCTCTCTCTCTATATATATATATATATATATGTGTGTGTGTGTGTGTGTGTGCGCGCGTGTGTCTGTGCGCGCGTGTGTCTGTGTGTGGCAGTGGAATAGTATTCCGTTGGTTCACACGATGCTAACAATAATGCAACCGTTATTTTGCGAAGTTAATTAACTATTATGTGGTTATTTGCAGATATATCTTCAACTTCGCATTGTATGGAAGAACTATGACCTTTTGCGAATTATTCTTCAATCCTTAGCACTGTTTGGAGGTTTATACGTGTGCGTCTCTCGGATAACAGACAACAAACACCACTGGGGCGACGTGGTAGCAGGCGTCATCTTAGGACTTGTCGGCTCGTCTCTAACGGTAACCATGATGGAACATGGAATGATTTGTACTGCTACATATTTAACCAATAGTGCTAGACTGCTGGTGTGTTGTGCTTTCAAGGACATTCAGTACAGGGCTCTGATTTACGAAACAGCATCATTCGAATTTAAGTACTTGTCTCCAACCTGAGCAATGGTGTAGTCTTTGGCTAAGATTGGAGATTAGGTTACCTGACAATTACGCCGTTTTGTGCAAGAGTGCTACAAATTAAGAACATAACTTCATGGTGTGTGTGTGTGTGTGTGTGTGTGTGTGTGAGAGAGAGAGAGAGAGAGAGAAGAGAGAGAGCGAGAGATAGAAAGAGAGATTAATGTTGACGATTTGAACATTTGGCCAGTCTCCGCTCTACTATTAGTATTATACGTGATCGGTGTTTGTACATTCCTTTTGGGCGAAATCTGTTTACAGGCACTGTATGCAAATGAGATGAAGAAAAAAGAAGTAATTGCTCGAGAAACGGAACCAACGGCAACCAGTGAGCATAATGCAGAACAGTAATCGACAGTGACCAGTGAGCATAATGCGGTTCAATACTCGCGATAATGGACATCGTTCGTATGTGACATGTTTAAACAAGTATAAGATTTAGAAGCAACAGGAAAACGAAGAGAAACTGAGGGACGATTGTCGTTATGACAAATGTATTGATCAGCATTTATCATTCATCATTTATGTTCTTGTAATCATCGATATTTAATCTGTAACGGATTATATTCGTGCATATTATCATTGTTGAGGCAAAATATCAATATTTTTCAAGCTCGAAATTCGTAAATCTACTAGTCATCTCTGTGCCAACACTAGTTATTTTGGTATGTTTTACACGACAACGGCTTATACATGCACTATATAATACACTAATGGTATTATATGATGTGCTTGTTGTTAACGAATGTTAATGGGTAGAAGCATTTCCTAACACTGACAAATATGAGGCGTGCTTTAAGTAGTTTTTCAGTATAGGATTATTCAGACTATATAGGATGTGCATTTAATAACACGGAACCATCTATATGAGCTTACCAGTAGTTTTGTTTAGCTTGCACTGCTTACAATGAACTTTACGACACTGTACCTATCAATATTTCAATGAGAAAATCAGACGTATTACGTCATGTGATATATTTCTCTGTCATTTGTCTGATCACTATAATTGTAGATGTTTGAGAGATTGTATTTATATTTGTGTGTGTGTGTGTGTTCGCGCGCGTGTGTGTGTGCTCGCGCGCGTGTGTGTGTGTGTGTGTGCTCGCTTGTGTTTGCGTGTCCGTGCGTGATCAATAGTATGGTAGAGACTTTGCGTGACCTGTGCATTATTGAATGCATGTTCCTCTCATTGTTTCACCATTTGATGATATTACTACACTAACATGCATGCAGTATATTACTGTTGTGTATGTATGGTTGCCAGATGCTTGTATTTTGCTATAATAATGCATTTAATGCATTTATTGAGCATGAAGTACCGCATTATTGTTAATTGTTAAGTTAAACTAGCCGTTATTGTATTCCCTATTTGTGATAATCCATACAACATGCAGTTTCGAACAAACATATTTTGGTATAATACGCATAATATTGATGATTAATATAATTATTTATTCGAATGTTAGCCTTTAGCAGTCCATATATATTTGTATACTAGCATATTATTGTAAACTAAACATTTATCAACTAATTGATAAATTGTATTAATGTCTCCGTTATTGAAAAGACAACAAATAAATAGATAAGTAGGTCGCATGCTCTGTTTCAAATGTTAAGACGAATAAAATGTAAAATTATGTACAGTCAATATTGCTCTTCAAATGCATGTATACACTGATATTACTTTGGGTGTTTTAAACAAATAAACTTGAATTTGCACTGAATATATATTTATATTTAATTATAATAGTAAACATTAATATTTTCGGAATGTATTATTTTTTAAATATATAATACATTATTTCATATATGTGCAGTTGGGTTGACAAAGCACACATGCACACACACACACACACACACACACACACACACACACACACACACACACACACACACACACACAAACGAGTGCCCTTGATTAATTCGATTGGAGGCATGATTCGATGATTTATACGGCTTTGGCTGCATTGGTTGGTTTTCTATCCAATTGGTGTTACTACCGTGTAGTAATATCATACTTTATCATCGAATGGAAAGTTGAATATGGACATGATTTACACTCTTTGCCTTTTTTCTCTCTTAAACATAGTTCTATGTTTGCCATATAGTATGTGCAAACATGATTAATTTAAAAAAACAATTGTTTGGGGTTTTAAGTCGCTTTCAAGATTCTTTCACTTATATCACGACTTGTTAGTTTAAGGCAGGAGGAAACCTGCAACATCCGTAGCGCTGAATGTTGCAGTAAACCTGCGAGCACCGGCTGGTACTGACATACAAAGGATGATAAATGCAATGCCACAGTACAGATAGCACATCCTATCAATATAGCGTCAAAAAGGTAACTTTCGCGGACATTGATGCCGGGCTTCCGTGGCAGGATTTGAACCTGGCCCCGAGATTCCGAAACCTTTTTTGAGTACGATTTCATGGTCAACTCAAGGATTTGTTCACAAATCCCCATATAAAAATTGAGCTTGAGCATGAAATCTTACTCAAAAGGTTTCGTAATCTCGGGACCTAGGATCTTTGGCTCCGAAGTCCAACGTTCTACCATTGCGCTACTACCCGCCTTTATTTATATCCTCAACAGATAGTAAGTGGCCTGTATTGTGTTCTTACAAGGGACTGTTATTGACACAGCTGATTTTGAAATGAATGCTTTCCCAAGCAGGATGCCCAAACTGGCACTGTCATTAAACACAGAATTCAAATTCTGAAATAGTTAGTCTTCCTATTGCATAACAACACTTTAACAACATGAATTTACCATTGTAAAGGTTAATTAATTTCAGTAAAAAGTACAAGACAAAATATTAGATAAAAGCTTAATGGAATTTCGACTAGAATACACGCATACTTGTAGAATTATATATGCTGGTGTGTTGTTAAAATCTGGTTGTATGTGTCTGTATACAGCAGCTTCTACATGAACCTTTCCCATTATACGCTATTGTGCCTGATGTAGCACGTGTGTGTATGAGAGACTTTGATCTGTACGAGGCGACTGTCCGAGAGTGGACGCGAAAGTACGCCATGTGACCTTGAAAGTATGCCACGTGACCTCGGAAGGACGCCATGTGACCTCGGAAGTACGCCATTGTGATGTCACGTGACCTCGGAAGGACGCCATGTGACCTCGGAAGTACGCCATTGTGATGTCATAACAGCCACAACGAGTTCTACTTCATTCTCACATATTTCTCATGTTTAACATGTATTTTTCTACAAATTGGTTCAATGAATATATAATCTACACGATCTTTCATATTTAAAGAAAATTATATCATACTATTACCACTGAAATTTTGACTTAATAAGTTAATATATACAGATGCATAATGGAAATACCTAGTTTGTGCCAAAATGTCGTGCATGAAATTTCGCGGGCTATTTATTCCTTAGTTAAAAGTTGAACTAACCAATACAATGATTTGGTACTGAGGCAAAGACGTCTGCTGCTCATGCACTGATAACGAGAAGTAGTTGTACACATAACGCTGGTACAGTGTTTACGATTGACGTAAATCAGGTTAGATAAAAACTTCATCATCTCTTCTATATTGCACGACTTCTGTCGGCTGATTGCACATCGATGTCTTCCGATTAGCTGTTAACTATCGGTTGACGACACAGCGGTTGTAATAATCTTTCATCCACAGACATCGCAGAGCCATCTACAAACCGGAAGTTGGCACTGTTCCATCTGCATTATTATTAATCATGTGACGGGGAAGTAGAATATGCTCCTGTGATATATGGATTACAACACAGGAACTGCCACTGGTTTCAATAATGACACAGCAATACTGCAATGAAGAAATTGGACGTGTGAGGTACCTGGACGTAATGAACTATGAAAGGTACCAAGGACCTCCAATGACAGACGGTGCAACACTACAGTGCATTTGGATAAAGGACGGACAAACAGAAACTGCCAGATACCAGTATGTGTTGGCTATACAAGAATATAATTATGCATTAAGTAAAAGAAATGTGTATTGTATATTAATTTTAACAGTTACAGCGGAGAACATGAACCAGTTTAGACAGGGATAATCTAGAATCTCCTTCGAGTAGGATACTAGTATTCGATTTTGAAATTGATTAATAGCCATGTAGTATACACATTGATATTTCTAAAAAGAAAGATGCACTCTCAATATATATCCTTCATGAACTTCATCAACTACGGGGAGCGCGGTGATCTAGAGGTAGGTTCTCTGGTTCGAGCCTAGCTCATGCCATCGTGTAGCACAACGTATAGCTGTGAATGGATACCTGGTAGGATTAGATGGAATTGTTAGCGTTAACCTTCTAGCCCATAAAATGGTAGCGGGTTGTATATTCTCCAGGGAGTTGAGAAGTGAAATGAGTGAACACTGACCGGGGTAGTAATAATGTAGCAAATTTGAGCATGCTTTCTAACGTGGTTATAGCGCATTATAAGTGGGCATTCCATTATGTATATCGAGGATTATTTCTTAATTGAGAGACCAGCACCCGGATCAATTCCATTCGTATCATCTCGTAAAGCGATATCCCCACAACTGCGCACGAAATGGCCATAATGTCCTGGATGTATATCACAGAAATGTGTATTCTAGTACGTATGTTTGCTGTCCTTTCATTCCTCTTCACCTCCATTATGATTATACAAACTGTTCCTGCCATGATTCCGGCTGAGACTTGCGTTGACGCCAGGAAGCTTCACCTTACTGTAAGCAGTCCGAGATTGTTCCAGTTATCGTGGTTCCGTGCGTAATCAATTTATGTTACCAATTGCCGGTCATTAACCGCGTCCCCTGTGTCTATTTCCCTGGCTCCCACTTCCGCTGTCACAGATACCTAGTTCCGGTCCGACTCTTGGCCGACTGAGTTTGCTTAATCAGCTAATCATTGCACTCACAAATATGGGGAGACGGGAACACGCAGACACAGTTACAGAGCGACTCCCAACGGTCAGTTGGTCGCACCGTTGATCTTTGCATGCTACGTTTACTTTGTGAAGCTTGAAGTTGTCATAAAATCTTCATTTACAACCAAAAGAATATAATAGCCCCACAATCTATAGTCCCGTGAATATCCTGAATTCTTAAAGAAGGTAGTAGTTAGACTCTTATGGACATCCGTTACACTGGATAACAATATTTGTACACAGTGTAACATTATCATCCTTGGTTAACCGTACTATACGTTACTCAATGGTATGCCAATTAGTTGTTGTGGGTTCTCTCACCACGGTGGACATCTACTTGACAGATCCTTGAGAATATGGCTAACTAAAACGATTGTAGCGATCAAAGTGGTTAATGCAACCAGACTTACATTTGTAGAGGGTTCCGAAAATTTGACTTCCAATCAATTGTTCTGTGCAACGGGCCCTTGATGTTGCTGAGACATTCTGTGTAAAACTGAGTCTGTGTAAAACTAATTTGGACAGGTCGCTGGTACCACAGCACGACAGCACGATGCGCCAATATGACAGTACGATGCGAGAGCACGACGCTACAGGATAACAGCACAATGCGATAGGACCACAGTACGAGATGACCGGAATCAGCCACCATATGTAATACAGTGCTGGTCGATGACTACGTTCCTTTCAGATGCTCCTGTTGGAAGTTAAACTATTATATTCTGGACATATTCGACTATGTGAACAAGTGAATGAATATATTATAGACTTATGAAGATTCATATTAATGGCTTACATTATAGTATGGTAACTTTTTCATCTCGAAAAAAGTATGAAAAGATTGTTTGAATACTTTGCAAATATTGTTACGAGTTTAATGAATACTTGAATATGATTACCTAATACACTTTGCATAATTCATTATTATAAATCACTTGCTGGGAGCTAAAAGCAAAGTTAATGCATTTTACTTTAAAAAATACATTTCGTGAAGTTAAAGCTATTTTTATTAATATTCATATAATTTATTTTATTTCTCAGTATATTAGGTTATATTAAGTCAATATTAATGATATCGTATTAGCAATAAAATAACGATGGACCACATCCATAACTTTCATCTATCAGGTAACTAAATAACCAAATATCCACAGTGTACCAGCTTAATTTCAGAGAGCATGACTGTACTTTAACCCTCTCCATGCTGGAGGAAACCGGAGATGCCCTAAGAGCAGTGCTTGTGCCTAATCCAGCAGGGAGAGGGTTACAGAACGCTATAAAGCCAATTTATGGCGGTGATTTATGTTTTCATCAGCATACCAATGTATAAGTACCACTAACCAGCAGCCAACTTGTGTATAAGCTACAATTAGAGATTTTTATATTACATAACTAATCCCACCAAAGGAAGACTATCAAATCACAACAGTTCCCGTCATGGTTAAGCTTTTAACAATATTATACGATTTAATAGCATGATTGCATTCACTCGGTAATTGAATGAGGCAATTTGCAGCTACTGAGAATTAATAACGTAGATCATTGAGTTGCATCAGAGAGTTTAAAGCCACTTTCAAGATTTTTTTCACTCACGTCATGGTTTGCATATTAATGTACTGCTTGTACTAGTCTGGATTTCCACCATTTTTTATAGTGCTAGCTCACTTGGAGTTATATCATGCCGCAGATAGAACATGAATACCCCACGCAGACACAGTATACTGACTCCGAGCCGACCAGTCCTTGCTTTACCCCTTTAATGCTGAGCGCCAAGCAGGGGAACAA
>JAUTBT010061199.1:0-14729 GCA_032361225.1 Lepetodrilus schrolli | reverse complement strand
CCCCGTTCCACAGAACAATCTAGTTCTCTTGATTGACGTTTCTTTGGGCATTCTAATTGCACAGGTATGGTTATTTCAATTTCAGTCGTTTTTTGTGTGTGGCTATTGGTTCTGTGAATTGTACTGACAAAAAGATATAATACCATGCGTGTTTCAAGAGTCGTAACTCCTTAGCAACATGTTAACGTATTAGAGTTACGACTCTCATATCGTTAACGATTGTTCTGTGGAACGGGCCCCAGTATCCGTTAACATGGACTCTCGTAGCGTTACGATTGTTGTGTGGGACGGAGGCCTGTTTATTATAACCTAGAGTACGATGAGCCACTACAGGCAAGGCAATGATGTTAAGAACGATTGCACTACAACAACAAAAACACATTGCAAGTAACTTAATAATAATAATAATAATAATAATAATAATAATAATAGTGTACCTCTACAACAACAAAAACACATTGCAAGTAACTTCATAATAATAATAATAATAATAATAGTAAGTAATTTATATATACATATATAGACTAGTTACTCCATGGCGCTGAACATAAACAAATAACAGTCCTATATCCTTCAGTATTATTTTACACAATGAAATAGGCTGATTCGACAGAATCGGAATCTGATGTCAGTATAAAATCTCTGTTAGAATGGAATTGGACAGTCAATGTTTAGAGAATGTCCAAACAGAAGACCATTCGCGGCATTGTTCCGGGGATTGTCATGACTGTAATTTCTCAAGGAATGTTGGAGGAATCAGCAGAACAGGTTATATGTCACTCGACAACAGAATGTGGGGCATACCGGGAGGGATCGTCGGGAATTACCACGAGTTTTATTGGCAGCCGATTGTCTTTTTGATTGTCTAAGCAAGCAGAAATAATATAACCATACCTGTATCTCCATGCATGTAGACAGACTAAGACAGTAAGCTTCTGACATTATCTGGGAAGCTTAATATCAGATTTAGCTTCTTTTCGAAAACCTTTGCATTGGATGCACTAACAATAACATTTATTATTATTTTTATTATTACTAGTATTACTAATACTATTATATAATTATTATTACTACTAGTATTAATAATACTATTATTATTTGTTATAACGAATAGCATGTTCGTATATTGGTATTTTTCAAAAGAAAATGTAATTTCTTTTTGTAAATAGTAAACCATGCTTCCTACATGTTTGATAAAGACGGCATGATAACACGGCAGCTTGCGTTGTATAGTCTCCAGGGAGTTGAGTAGAATTTTTTTTAGGGTACACTAGCGTTATGCGTGCGCTTTCGAGCGTGAATTTGGTACAACTGCATATCAGGCACGGTAAGTCAATACCTTTACCAAAGAAGCTTTATTTTGAGGGTAAAGAATTTCAGCGGCTTCTTTCATATAAAAATAATACCAATCAACATAATTTATATTTAAACTATTTACTATGAGACTATGGATAGTCTATATTTTGACTTTATGTTGCCTGTAGTGAAAATAACTGCATGATTTCATGATTGTATTTAAAGGTAAGTTCCATTTATTTTCAACCGTAACCACCGAATTAGGCTAAGATACTTAGTAGTTTTATGAGCGTGTAGTGGGCACCTTTATTACAACTGGCAAGAGTGGTGTATTCTTATTACTAGGAACAGAACACCGTAAAGACCAGTATGGGGAAGCCATCACCAAATAGAACAAATGAATGCAACCTTTAAATTATGTGTGATATAGTTAGTATGCTCGTGCACACTTACTTATACAATGTCAGGAAAACACCCAGAGTATATCCTACAGGAACGTCTCGAAGACTGGAAGATATAAGCATTATAATTGTTCACTCAAACCTATGTTTACTCCAAACAGAAACATTAGACAGTCGTGAAAAGCACGTTAAAGTACAATATACACACACACAAGATCCATTGACTTTAAAAAGGTTGCAAAGGTTGTGTTGACGCGGATGCTGATACAAAGGTTGGCCCTCAGACGAAAATAAACACAGAATTTTGGAAATGATCATGATACAGTAATGATTAAATAGTCACTAGAGTTCAACACGCAATGCAGACAAATATTGCGTATACAATTTCAAAACGTCCACATCCTTGCTATGAAGCATGATGATTCCAGGGTGACCCGCAGTACATTAGCAAAAATTGCATTAGTGTACAATTATTTGAATCGCGGCACATGTTGTATTGCCCCTTTAAAATGTAACAAGAATACTTAATACATGCTACAGTAGGGTCTCCCCTCTTGGGGTTACGAAATCTATACAGCAAACATAGCTGATCAATATACCCACACACACATCTACACAAACAGCCGAGCGTTAATTATGGCTGCCAATGTTACCTGGTGGAAATTGGCAGGTATGGTGAAACAATGTAGCCATAAGCAACGCCAGATGGACGTGTTGTGTGCCAGTGCTATAATGTTGAACAGTATAGCATTTATATGCCATCCTCTTGGGACTGTGAGGACCTTGTATGCCATTATAATTAGTCTCCTTTACAGGTAAAACCATAATCAGGATTTGTGTGTGTGTGTGTGTGTGTGTGTGTGTGTGTGTGTGTGAATGTGCGCGTGGCTTCATCAATGCGTATTCGTAAGAAACGTAGTATTTCATCCTTGATTTTATGATTGTCAAGTGGCGTATGCATGTATCCTTGACAATTTCGAAACAATTATTAATATCCTGCCCAATGCGATGTACACTGACCACATTAATACGGCGAAATGTTATAAAGAATATGGACCTGGTATTTTATATTAATTAATTTGCCTATAGGAGTGGGGTGAATTGGTGTTTTACGTCACAGCGGGAATCTTCCACCCATACGCGACTATTGACATATAGAAAGGCAATAGTATTAGCGAGTTGCATGTCCATCTAAAATATACCTAAATAGATTCCTTTTACTGTTTGGTTCACATTAGTTGGTTACTCATCGTCGCAAATGGGTGAAAGATTCCCGCAGCGACGTTAAACTCCATAATCCCAGTTGGTTACTCGGCAACACGTGTATTATCCGCTCTACTACTACAGATACTGTACAAAGAAAGTATTAATGTGATACAAGGGCGTCTCATTTCGTAAGTGCATTACTTAATGTAATTCATATGTATGCCTATAACTACTTACTTCATATTGGTAATTTTCGTAGGAGAAAACTAATTAAATACAGAAGCTCCGCTTATATTTATGATTTACTAGTATTCACTTTTACGGGTCGTGATTTGTATCTTTAACCATGCTAGTGCTATGTTTAACCATGTTACTGCTAATCAAATTACACTCACTTTTCTCTATAGGATACACATGTATGTATATCTGTGGTATTCGTCTGTATAAAACCTGACAGAAATCAAGGCCAACTGTATCAGCATATTTTAATGAATTACAAATACGTAATATCATTAAATACTCACCTTGCTTTGCGCTTCCGAGAGGTTCCCATTAGTGAATACGGACTGAACCTCATCCTTGAAACACAGCATACAATGTACTAGTATACACTTTAAAGGTAAGTAACGAGCATAGACCATCTCCGCGAATAGGCAACCGTGCATGTGATCTAACATCACAGTATAGCTCAGGTTCCCACCATCAGTATAATACAATTTAAATAGCTACAACTTACAATTGCAACTCGTGGTATATCATTAAACCATCGTATGTATACTATACACTGTAGGTATGAAATCAATGACGCAAGTAAAAGTGTCTGTGTGTGTGTGTGTGTGTGTGTGTGTGTGTGTGTGTGTGTGTGTATCTACACATACATACATACATACATACATACATACATATTATGTATGATAAACCTATACTTTAATAATTTAATCATCCATGAACACCAGCATTGACAGAGGCAACTGCGTAGTTATTTGCGACGATGCACAAATGCTTATATCACCTGTTGTGATTTCTCTGGAATCTGGGATGGCCACACAATATAGGAGTCATACAGTTCCGTTTATATTGAGGTTGGTGTGACAACATCCGTTGTCCATGTATCCTCGCGTGTGCCCAGAAGTAATGGCTCTATGTACATGGATGGGCAGAAAGTAATAACGCTTTTTATTCCACTATAAACTTAATATAATTATCTGGCATGTGTACCTAAGGTAGATCTCATAGTTGTATGTATTATTCCAATGAAGTAAAAACTTGTGTGTGTTTTTTTTCTCTTCTTTTTTTTTTGTATTGGGCTTTAAGAGTCGTTTTCAAGATTCTTTAAAAAGTGAAATGTATTGTAGTTTGACCATCAAACAGACATTATATTACCAATGCCATTTAGCTTGGTGGTAATCGTAGTTGTAGATCATGAACATCAGATAGAACCATGATTTAAGATATAAGGTTAAAAATAAATTAGATGGAGTTCAACACATATTGCACTCGGAGAACCTGTTCTTACCCAGGTTTGTATATCGCCGTTTGGGAAATTATGGTGTTTGGTCAACGTCTGTTCGTGGCGTGATTTTATTCAATGAACAATACTGAATATTTACTGAAGATTGTATATTGCGTCAAATCCATGTTCGAAAACATGCTCGTAGCGCTATATTATTATCCTGGTTGATGGATCAGTGTGCCCTCGTTTCCATTCTCAACTCCCTGGAGAGACTACAACCCAAGAAACCGTTTCACGCGCTAGAAGGTTAGCTTTCATACTTCCATCTCATCCTACCGGGTACCTATTCACTGCTGGGAATGATTATATTGTTGAAATATCTATCATAATATACGTATGGTTTGGTTTAGGTCAACTCGCTAGCATCAGGCGGTGCATTGTCTTATTGAGATAATCATGTACATGTTGTCATCTGACAGTGTATTGAACAGGGCTTAGTTGCAGGAAGGAATGTCAAAGAACTATAGCTTTCATTCTGATACATCCCTTGTTCATCACAACGGTAGACCTATATTAATGTTACATTATGTGGCTTCAAGGACTCGATCCTTCACCTCGTCTGACCTACGTAGTACTGATAGAAACACAACAAATAGTTGTCATGCTACGTTAGTAAAACCTTGACAACACACCCCGCGGGTAACGATTGAACGATACCAGGATAACACCCGATTGACGGCAAATGTCGTAATAGCTGCTGATTGTGAGATATTATTTCTCCGCCTGACTCTCTTCATTTAAAGTTACTTGCGTAGATTGGGGTTCTTACAACCCCTGACCAGTTCTGTTCTGTTCTGGACAATCAGCAATATTGACTGGGCGCAAGGCAATCTTAGAAGATGAAAAAATAATGAGAAGTGATCAGCTATTCTGGTTTATGCCTGAATGAATGGGTATGAATGGGTCATGTGAGCCGTGAAATCACCGGAGATGTGCTTTGTGAAGGAAGCTGGTGGTGAAGATGTAAATAAGAATGGAGATCCGTCGTGTCAGTTGTACAAATATTTACAGTTTAGTTTCAAGATGTTATAGTCACAGTTGCTATGTAAATCATATACATAGTTTGTTAAGCTAGACTCGAGACCCTTTAAAACTTAAAGAGAGGAGAGAAAAAAAATAGATAAAAACATATAGGGCTATATGTATAATTTCATATTATTATCAATAGGAAACTTTGATATTTAAATATGTGTAATGAAGGTCATAATATTATGGTTGCAGAGTATTTATACCATCAATCATGTAATGCTAGTGAGTCGTGACTACATACAGTATGATATTAACTCAAAATGGTTTGGATCTAAATACAACTTCGTTTAATTAAGAAAAGGTTTTTGTAACACAATGAATAAATCCAACAGTCTCACGTTAAAAAATAACAATAGAAGCATCCTACTGAAAACAATTCATAACAGCTTAATGGAAACTATAGAAGAAGCAAAAGCATCGATACACTAGCTTATTTTCCGTGTAAATTATATTAATATTTAATTATCAAAAGCACACATGTTCCACAAATGCAATATCGCGGTTATCAAATATAATATAGTTGTAGAGATATAATGTTTGATTTTATAGGTTATTGACATTTATTCAGTTTTTACCGGTGATCGATAGGAATCAAACTCCATAAAATCACTGACAGTCAACGTTCAATCCTCGATGATACACCTGTAATCGGCGAGTTCGCATTCGACTCCCAGGTATGTGAAGAATTCAGATCCCCCCAAACCAACAAGCTACGTAGTGTTCGCCTCGAACATTCAGAATGTAGGTGACAAAGAGGCTTTGTTGCAAAATATGTCGACAGCTGGTAAATAATAGCTTTATGCTTTATTCTACATTCTGATAATGAGTCCTCGGGAAACCACCCTATACTGATAATATATGCACTAAGCCTGCAAGCAACTATAATGATGTTATCTGTTCGAAATAACCGTCAAAACAGCTGTAAATAATGCTCCAATGCTGCATATTCACACCATAAGTATTTGTCTGTTTAATAATAATTCTATTTTCAAAATCACGTAAAATTTGTGAGTCACAAGGCTGCTGTATTTTAATGCATTGCCGACATGAAAGAATGAGATATTAATTACATTGCTGTAAACCAACCGGACGAATGGGCATGGATTCGGAATGCAAGAAAATCGTCCCTAAAGCAACACAATAATCCCTAAGAATATCCATTTGAGCACGAATTCAAATTTACATCCTGGCTTATTTTGTAAATCGACCCGAGTATGCATCCCATCCAAAGGTCAGTCACCCTTTGCGTCAAACTGGAAACCACAAAGCCCCTTTCATTGACGAATTATAATAGCTCACTAGACGAGTAAATACCTTCCAATTTTGCCGCTTTTCATCCTACGGGGAATGTTACGTAGTAGTGACACCATTCGACACCGAACAACATCGCATATGCTCGGTGGGCGGTACGAAAGTGACAGGGGCGGTTTAGAAACGTATCAACGGTCTTCCACCTCTCGTACTAAACCACGCAACTGGCATATCATCGCGATAATTGGAAGTCATACCCTCAAAACATGACCCTGCTCAGAGGCTTATATTATGACCATCACGTTGTATGCAGTGGCAAATGAATAGTCTGCATACTTTTATGTATTAATGTCACCAAAATATTGTTTCAAAAATGTGTTATTTATGTGAAAGATGTAGACAACTTGACATATGTGCCTAAATAGATCGATCTAGAAATGAGATTGTCACGAACACGTCTATTGAATATGGTTAGTGTTTGTTAGTGTGTGTGTGTGTGTGTGTGTGTGTGTGTATGTGAGAGAGAGAGAGAGAGAGAGAGAGAGAGAGAGAGAGAATGTGCATACACTTTACATGTAGATGTTACAATACTAATATAATATTCATATTGCCAGACTACTAATGTCAGCTACTGCAAGACCGATTATTGCAAACTGCACTCTCCAATATAGTTAACTAATATGTGTTCGTCCAATACTAGACTTGGAGAATACAATTAGTAGAAATGTCGTAATATACCGATACTACAACATTCATGCCAATTGATACCTATATTGTGACGATAATAATCCGTCCAGTAAAAGTGTTCCTACATCTATACATACAGTAGATCATTTGAATGTTTGTGAGATCATTTTGTATTGTTATGATCGCATGAAGAATTTAGTCACCAAATAAAAATTGAGCAATGCTTTGTTCACAATTTCTAAAAATAGAGCTGTCCCGTCAGCATTTGATAGCAGACTCCTTAAATGGGGATCCTCCGGTACAACTGAATGACTTAATTCTGAATCACTAGTACGTGTATTAACACATGACATAACACCATTAAACATATTGTATTCAAAAACATTCATCTGAATGTTTCGAAACACTAATGAACATGTATATAAAACCAATACATGTTTAATAACGTAAGATAAATAAAAGCTTTTTTTAGAATTAATCGTAACAATAAATATAGATGAGTTATTAGTTAACCCGTATAAATAGTACACGGATGATTTATTTTACCTATGATAAGTAATATATATTTAAAACAACATGAATGGCATTGCATTGATTATTTAACAAACGAAATAGCAATATATAGTACCTACTAAATGTAGTAACTATCTGTAAAATACAACTCCTAGATGTTGAGTTCGTTCTATAAATACGAGTTACTGTAAAACTTGAATATACATCCAAATATGATAATCTATATACTTACAGGTACATATCGATATGGACATGTATCATTAGTATCCAATAACATGAATACTGTTAGTATTTTATCTTTAATAATAGAACGTCAATTGTTGTCATCGTTCATACGTAAATAATGAAGTGTTGAAACGCCATTACTGTCTACAGGTATATATCTCATAAATTAAGTGACCTCAACATGGTCAATAAAACGTGTTTACTCTCTCAGACTCATTCAGTACTTAATTGTATAGGCCTTAGGGGTTATGACTGTTTCCCATATTAATAATAGTGTCGATCGTGGATGTGTATACTGTTATCGGGCCCCTTCTATCGTAAATGCTCAAGAACTGGTCTCATTCATTAATTAGAAAGTAAATTGAAAAACAAGCATAAGGCACGTTAAAACTCACATTACAGAATATAACCTGTACAATAACATAGAAGATCAAGTAAGTGCTCAAAACAAAGACGTCCTCATTTATCATTAATTTGTGAAATCGCAATAAGCCGAGAATAAAAATACACACCATGCTAAGAGACCTATCATAGACTAAGTGATATAAACTCTAACTTACATTTGAAGCATGTGTCACGATACCACGCGTGTAGTATTCAGTCGTTGGGAGTATATTTGTAACCCTTCCTTGGCTTGGACTGATTTGCCACCCTTCCGCATTTTCTTGAATATAACATAACAATCACCCGCTATTGCGCCCTGCATAAAACGGCAGATTTTATTATTCCGAGCATACTGTTCAACCGCGTTGACACGTCCTCTTTAAATGACAATGACAATTTTCAATGGGTTTCTTTCTTTTTTAAATATTATAAACGATATCAACAATATTGAATGTTAAAACGTGTCATTGACGTATTTCATGGTGATTCTATCTTTTATCATTGGTAAAATACTTTCGTGGTAACATTTCCTTGAGTCGGTAGCCCTGGTTTCATATCATAGCTCCAAACATATCAACAAAAGACGCATCACATTGGTTGCCACCAAATTATGAGCGTTTTAGTAAAATATATTTATCCTTTGTTCATTGATTTCTAAATCGTACACAGCTGTCGGTACCAATGTTGATAACAGATTTTGGTTCAATCAGATTGGCGCATACCCTTGTATTTACAGTAATTGAAATCAATTGTATGAACATGCATGTATATTCTACGTTACACTCAAAATGTTGATTATCTACCCTAGAGGCAACTTCGTATTTTTAAGTCGGATGACTTCAATGTTGTAACAGTGTCCAAGAGAATGGTGTAAATTGACATCCAAGGTGTTAAGATCACACCAGCTTATCATGTCCGACAAACCATCGAAATTGGACAGATATGTGAATGATAAAGGGAGAAGAGAGGACCCTCGCTGCACACACATATCGCTGTCAACCAACTTGCCATGTTTGATGAACTCATTCAAATATTTTGATGCCTCGTGTTGAACTCGTTAAGGACAAGGAGAACAGAACTTGTCGAAGTACTGTTCGACCGCCGCGTATAGCCGCCCAATCCCTCAATGACAGACGTGCAAAAACGATACTTCAAGAAAGGTCCCGACAGTATTCCAATCAATTCTTTGTTACTTTTAAACGCAGTTGTTCAAAGCAAATGCTGAGGACATTTGGCTTAAGACGTTTGCTTGTAGATTTCCCGATGTTTGCCGTGTCCAAGATAGAACTCGATGGCTTACGGTATGGAAAAACATGAATCATCCCACATGGAGCTGTGACAATAACTTGGAAGAGAGTAACGATCTGTGACGGCACATTGCCAATTTATGGTCCAATATTATTAGAGTGGTGTGATTTAAAAGCCTATTTGTTTATGTATGCGCTTTGAGCATACGCCCGTTGTTTCAAGTCCAGTCCATTACACGCACTCTCTTTATTATTATTATTACTACTATTATTATTGTTATTATTCTTATTGTTATTATTATTATTATTATTATTATTATTAATACATAGATCTTAAAACATAATTAAAAGTGTCGATTTAGATTCTGCATCATTTGCAATGTAGTTTTTCCTTATTTAGTTAAATAAGATATATACCCGCTGTATACACCGCGTGTTTTTTTGTTTGTGTATACTATTATGATGTATGCAATGACGAAGAACCGATCGTTTACAATTCGAAATGAATAATCCTCTCAGGTATTTTTTTCGTATAAAGTTTATATCTTCATTGGTCGCCCTGGGGCGTTTTTACTTGCTGGTTATTCGTCTCTATTATAATGCATAAGACCGCGTAAAGAAAATATCCGCCCTTCTCTCACTCATCTTTGTTAGGCGATGAGAAGGCGTATCATTACCATCGCAGCATACACGTCTATGTCAATACATGCATTCCTTCGTGAAAGCTTTCCATTTGTTCAATACATACAGATTATTTCGAGATATACACAGGCACAATCGTTGGTATGGTCGCCATCCACACAGCGTGAAGATGTAGAATCTACACTACTGTTTTGTTGCATGTATTATTAACATTAATACAAAACTAAAATTTCCCACAAGAAGTATATAGTTTAAACTCCAACATAGCATGCTATATGCGCAATGAACAAGAACCAGTCGCCGACAATCAGTTCATAACTATCGATTAGGACGAACAAATGACATGGGGGAAATCGATTGACATACGAAAACACTTCCTCTGACCCAGGTGTATGTGGGGAAGATTCTAGCTAAATGTTACCTGTGACAAGTCGATCGATTCCTACTGTCTACCTGTGCTGTATGGCATGTGATTGAACTTATCAAAGGTTAATTGTCACTCTAAAAACACTGTCACACGACGAAAACAGCCTTACCTCGTTTTATCTCCCATCATGGGCTGTAGTCATGTACTTGTTCTTCATATCACATGACGGACTGCCTGTAGCGTAGGAGTTAGAACGGGTAATACCAATTAACTATGTCCACAGCTGTATAAGATTAAACCTTTCCTCACAGGTTCCTTCATAATCCCTTCAAGTTATCTCATTTTGAAATTGTTTCTGAAGTTCTTCGTTTTTCACGTCTGCTCGATTTCAAAAGGAGAACACGAGAGAACACCGCAGCCTCCACACCTGTCAGTTGTGGATGTTGTGGTTACACACCAGTTATCTCCCTTCGTAAACATTCCCACCTGTCCTCGTTATTGCACCGGATGCTGGGATTTTGTGGTCATAGCGGTTCTCGGACCCAGTGCAGAGATACGGTTTAATGGCAATGGTTATGGGGCAGTTAGTAAGATAGTGGTCAGATAGTTATCAGGCAGTGAAAGTTTGCAACACGGCGTAAGGTGTCGTCATGTTTCGCAAGATGGATTAAGCTCATCACATCACGTTATTTACCTAGATTACATACCAGTAGCCCATTAAACTATGAAGATTTCCATAAACTTTGTTAAGCTATTCCGATAATTATCAATGTTTGCAGGTTTATGTAAATCCCATCATACACTCATTCATTACCCTTCAAGTAGTCACCCAATGACTGAATTTGTTAAACTAACATTTGTTAGTACTCTCTCTCTCTCTCTCTTTCTCTCTCCCTCTCTCTCTCACACACACACACACACACACACACACACACACACACACACTGTACACTATACACGTATACAGGTATGATGACTTTGAATGGCTTAGTAAAGCATGTCCAGCACCAATCCATAAATATGTGAATACCTGTGTACTGTATTAAACTACGTCCAAATTACATGTAACTTAAAGTCATATAAACTTAGATTTCAGATTACTTGCTTCTATTCAGAAATGTTGTCTACGTCTGATAATTAAAATGTATGTGACAGCTATAGGATTAGGGAGATTGCTATCAGTTCCTGTTTATTTGTCGATATTTCAATAAATTAACGTTAAATACTAGGTTAGATATTTCCGCATTTTGTTTGGTTTCCTAATATATCTACATGCAACCAATGGTGAAAGTAGGGATCAAATCAAGGCATTGTTTAATATATATTACTTTTATCGACGGGATTATATTACATTTATCATATAATTAGTGTCATTCTAATAACATTTAAGGATTACAGTGTGCACGCCAAGTTGAGAGAAACAGAAACGAATAAAGATTGTATTTAAATTGTATTCATCTTTATAATATTAAATCTGAGCCAATCTATCTATCTATCTATCTATCTATCTATCTATCTGTCTGTCTGTCTGTATGTATGTATGTCTGTCTGTCTGTCTGTCTGTCTATCTATCTATCTTTATATGTTTATCTATCTTTATATGCTCTTAATTAACTGGTTTAGTTTACAGAGATTACATTGAGCTGGATCCCGAGGTTACGAAACATTTAGAGTTGGATTTCATTCTCAATTCATCTACTGCGCTCAAAATTTGAGTTGAAAATGAAATCATACTCAAGGTTTCGTAACGTTGGTACAATATTTGACCTCTGTTGCGTTATTGCATGTAAACATGTATATGCAATTATTAATGATATCTAATACGAAGTACGAAGTGCAATATGCATCCATCTGAATACAACATATTGTATAAATCGAGCATATACCGCTAGACAAATGCGTTTACCTTTGCTATAGTTTTACATCAGACGCATCTGTTCACTGGTTGACAAAACAGACAACATTTCATAAATCAATAATTGCGATGGATATAACATTTCATATTCCCAGCATTTTAATCATATATAAATGTATTTGTCTGTGGATGAATACACTGATGTACTTTTATTTCCTGGAAATTAAGTTGCTATTAATTCTTATTGCATTACATCTTAGGTTTATTCATTTCTGCGTTGTTTTATGCGATGTAGATTTGTTATAGGAAAACCGTCCTTTGTGCAATGTACTTCGGCTTTTGATATTGATCTTCCAGAAAAAAAGACTAACGAGGTGAATATAGATGCGTTGTAAATACGTCTGTAGTGAGGCCACTGTGTATATATATTTACGGTGGAATACAACTCTGTCAGATTAGATGGGTAACACGCACATTACAGGGTCAATAGATTTGGACAAATTTCTGATTGTACATCGAATTTACCAGGTAATGAAGATGATAGAATACCAAGGAATGTATTGCATGCTATTACAGTTATACTACGAAGTCTACAGAACGTTCAGTACGAATGTACGTGTGAGTTAATGAAATCGTATCGTGTTTCACTTCGTGATCAGCGTTAACCCTAATGATATCAGAATAAAATAGCATCTGTTTTATGCTTTCCTGATTTCGTTTATTTATTATTTTGGCTATGATAATGGAATCAGCGTGAATTGTGAACATTCCCAACCTGTTTGATTCACAGAAACATATGTTGTTATAATAAAAATACGCCTGTGGAACGGTGTTTGGCGAGACTGGTGTGAAAGGTTAATAGTAGCGAATGCTATGCACACATGTGTCTATCAACGTGGCTATCACAAGTTAATGTAGTTTCATACATTTTTATATTTATAGTATTTTCCAATTACAGGTTCAGTGAATGTAACATGTAGCAATGCCAGTAAATTTACTTAAATTAGTAAAAACTAATCTCTACATACAGATAATTGAATTATGGAATAAAACGTGTGAGTTTTTAAAAAAAAGGATAACATTAAAACAAGCAAAATTCCTCCGTATTTTTATTGACAACTTTGAGTATAAACGGCTATTATAACTTCCGTACAACGTTGTACGACGTTGTACGACGTTGTATGGGAGAGTTACCGCTGTTAGTAGAATCTGATGGGCTCTCATTGTGCACACTGCGTTCTGTGGGAGTGTTACGTTGTTGGTAGAGGATGGACGTGCACCAGTCCTCTTATGATATACTTGACAAATGATGGTTGGCATGGAAAATACCCAATATAATATCAAAGATAAGTAGTTGTATATAATGTACTAGCATTTGGATCTCATATAGGCCTACTAGTAGTTTAAACTAAAATTACTTAATTAAAGCTATTTATCTATCGAACAAGTCATTGGAATATGTACTTATTATAAAACAGTATCTAGAAACGTCAACCAGTACAGTTTCATGATCGCGATACTATTAGTCCGCAATAATGATTAATGGTAAACGCAAATAGCTACCAATGCATATATGCGATATCAGTTTGAACATTGTACTGTGTTAGGGTGAAAGAAAGCGAGCTGAAATAGTACACATGTGTCCACTCTTCAAAACGATCCTAGCAGTATGCTTTATCTTATACTGTAGTATGTCATTTTTACAGATGGACATGTATTTCTCGTTAAAACTATGCAGAACATTAAAATCGCATGTACATGTATAAAACGGTGTCATATATAAATTGTGAGTGTCCACTATGCTTGAGTGTCTAGATAACACTACTGTCAATTCTTCTATGAGGTCGGAAATATAGCAAGCCTCCTAACAGAGTAACACAAAAAGGAAGGATTTTATTCCGCTTACAATACTTATTTCTAACTGTTTACTTGTGGATGAATCGCTCCTCAAAGTATAACTATATCACGGCAACTGCATCTACAGTGATAATAAACACCACTGTGGAAAACACATTCACCTACTGAGTAACTATCTAAATGATCTCTCTCTCTCTCTCTCTCTCTCTCTCTCTCTCTCTCTCTCTCTCTCTCTCTCTCTCTCTCTCTCTCTCTC
>JAUTBT010061188.1:0-14731 GCA_032361225.1 Lepetodrilus schrolli | reverse complement strand
AAATTGGTCTATATCACAAGTTTTAATCTTTCACCACTGCATACTTATTTCTATTATAATCACAATATTTATTCAATGTTAATTTCATCATTCCATTTATTCAATCATATATTCACTTTTAATCAAACTTTTCATATTTAACCCATTTATATTGTATAGTTACGTATGGGTGAAAGATTCCCGCTGTGACGTAAAACAAAAATTCACTCACTCACTCACTCATTCTTTAAATCAATATGGATGAAAGATTCACCCTTGCGATGTAAAACAATAACTCAATAACTCACGCTTTAACACATGTTTGCTGTCGGTTCTGCTCCCATCCTAAGCAGGTCACTGACTGATCTCTCCAACTTGTCTCTCCCCTCCAGGTCACGCAGCTGACGCTCTGCAGACCACTCAGCCGGACGTCTACATCTCAACTGATGGTGGCTACAACTGGAGGAAGGTTAGTACACTGTGGTTGTTAGATGGGAGCTAGCGCAATGGTAGAACATTGTGCTTTGGAGCCAAAGGCCCCAGGAGCGCAGCACCAATGTTCACGACAGTTACCTTTCTGTTAATAATACATGTTTTGATTTGGTTAGTTTAATAAATAGATTCACAGAAAATCAACTCACTCTGCCACCAGGGTATCATTTTCCAGCCCAAGAAATGCATGTTAGTATGAGTGTACATTGTCACCACCTCCACTCTCTCCCTCTCGCAGACACTGACCGGACCTCACTTCTACCAGATCGGTGACAGGGGTGGGCTTCTGACCGCGGTCTCGTCCAGCACCAAGACGGCCGACACCATCAAGTTCTCCACGGACAACGGTCACTGCTGGCACGAGTACAAGTTCACCAACAAGTCAGTCCTGCTGACCGGACTGTTGACCGAGCCTGGTGGCAAGTCTATGACCGTCTCGCTGTGGGGCTACACCAACGACGCCGCCAGAAAGTGGGTCATCAGCGTCATCAACTTTGCGGACGTCGTCAAGAGGAAATGTGAGTATTTGTGTTTTTCTTACTAGTTTTCTTTTCAGCATTTTTTTATATTTTTATATATTTTTTTTTTGGGGGGGGGGGCGTCGCAAATGGGTGTACGGTTCCCGAAGTGACATTAAACTCCATAATCACTCGCTCGTTTATTTTTTATATTTTAATTTTTAAATATTTTTTCTTTGTTTTGTTTTTTGTCTTTGTGGTAGGATTTGGTGCAATATAAATGTGCACTAATGTTATTATTATTATTATTAATCTAGATGATCCATGACTATGAAATGTACATTGATTCCAGATTTTTCTCATTTTGAATGGTAATTTGCTAAAATTCATCGTTCAATTCATCACTTTTTAGTTTCTATTTACTAATCTCATGTTGTGGTTTGGCCCCAGGTGACGACACGGACTACATGCCGTGGATGCCACATAGCAGCCTGAGGAAGTACGAGAACAAAGATGTAGAGGGATGCCTGCTGGGTATTCGAGAGAAATACCAAAAGCTTAAACCAGACTCGTGGTAAGACACCCTCCCCCCCCACACGACTTCACAAAACGCAAGACAATAGTGTTATTTTAGAACAAAACAAGTTCCTATTATCATTGTGAATGACATTGAAGTTATACTTAGTGTGCCTGTGTCCAAAAATAAATCATAATATTATGTTATCAAGGATTAAAAAAATGTTTTTTTTTAAATGATTGTGTTCGAATAATTAGAAAATTCCGATTTTGAAAAAATATTGGTCATGTTTGTATAGGTCGGGGAAAGAAATGTTGGCGATTAATTTAGGGGTTCGAACTATTAGAGGATTTGAATTATTAGGGTAATTACGGTATTGATATATTTTTCTCACCAGGTGTCGTAACGGATACGATCGAGCTATCGTAAAGACGATCGAAATCTGCCAGTGTACAAGAGAAGATTATGAATGGTAAGTTATCGTAGATTCTACTCTGACTCTAGTTAATTACTAGTGCTGATTTGTCAGTTAAATTACAGGTGCCGATTGGTCAGTTTTGCAACTCATGTAATCCTATAGCGTTGTGTAGGGGTGAAAGATTCCTGCTATAACATAAAACAAGAACAACAACTCAATCACTCACTCGTGTAATCCTATATTTGATATAAAAATAACATGACGCTTCTGTCGGACGACCCCTGTCAGAACCATTTCCTTTGTATAAAATTTTAACAGATTCTGTTGATGTTGGATGAGGCATATTTGTAATCTGAAATATATCAGCTCATAGATAATAATACGAATTATCAGTAAATTTAGCCAGCCCTATTACTAGTCTTTCCTGATAAATTGTTAATCATATTACATTGTTATTTATGCATGATCCCAAGGATGTTGAAATGGTTTGCGATGCGTACACCGGTGTGCACTGGTGGTCTAGAGGGTCAAGAGTCTGGGTTTGAGCCTAGCTTTTTCTTTCTTTTTTTTTTAAATTGGGGTTTAGAGCCGCTTTCAAGATTCTTTCACTTATATCACAGCTTGCAGGAGAAAACCTGCAACATCCATAGCGCTGAATGTTGTAGTAAACCTGCAAGCATCGGCTGGTACTGACAAGACCAAGGATGATAACTGCATTTCCATTCTACAGACAGCGCATCCTATCAATATTGCGTCAGAAAGGTAACTTTCATGAACATTGATGCCAGGACCCCGGGGCGGCATTTGAACCTGGAACCTTTGGCTCCAAAGTCCAATGTTCTACCACTGCGCTACCACCCGCCCCTAGAGCCTAGTTCATGTCATCGTGTAGCACCCTTGAGCAAAGTACTAAGGCCCACACATGTCCAGTCCACCCAGCTGTGAATAGGTACCCGGTAGGATGTGATGGAATCGTCGCGTATGGGTGAAATATTCCAGCTGCGACGTAAAGCACTAATTCAATAAATAAAATAAAAAATGTGAATGCTGATCTTCTAGCACTTAAAATAGCAGCTTGTGTTGTATACTCCCCAGGGAGTTGAGAAGGTGAAATGGGTGCCCCATTGAACCATTAACTGGGGCAATAATAATGTAGGGCTTTGAGCATAGATATAGAGCATTATTAGTAGATATTGTAGTTGTTGGTGGTGTTGTTCAACTGGATGATCCTCTTTGCAGCGACTACAGCTACTACCGTCCACCATCGTCAGATAAGTGTTTGAGGGAGCCTAGCTTTGCATTGCAACCTACTATCAAAATATGTGACCGAGGACACGAGGAAAAAATAGTTACTGAAGGGTATGTCCATGTCCTTCCCTGTGTGTGGTGTGCATCCACGCCACAATTTGACATTGATCAATTAGTGTACTACGATTAATTATCAACTACTGGGTACTACTACATACGGGTACTACTACATACTACTGTCACAGATAAAGAAGTGGATCAATATGTTACATTCTTCTCATCTAGAAGTGTACAAATTTGTAGTTATTTTTAAATAGCGAATTTGAAGACACAACATATGTACTGTACCTACTATGCAAATTCCACTTTCACTTATACCTGTCGCACCAGTCCCCGAGATTACAAAACATTTTTGAGTACAAACTCATGCTCAACTCAAGGTTTTGTTCATAAATCCCCATTTATAATTTGAGCTTGAGCATGAAATCATACCCATAATGTTTCATAATATCAGAGCCAGATGTGTTCTATTTTTATTGGCTTCTCAACTAATGTAATTTGACCTGATATTAGGTGTAAATTATTTAAATTGACATCATTGATGTAATGATAAACTAATGAAGTAAAATTTTAGCTATTATGAGGATTGACAATATTTCCTTGCAATTAATTCATCAACATGGTAGTTTCACTGGATTAGTACACTGGTATTTTACCGATCAACACGTTTCTGCTGCCTATACACAAATATTTTACTAGGACAGGTCTCAGTAATTCTCAAACATGTAACAATGTATATTTTATGAGCACTTGTCATTTATATGGTTTTAGTCATGAATATATTTTGGATCAGGTAATGTTCAAGTGAATATATTTCAGATATCATAAGATTCAAGTGAAATATATTTCAGACATAAGATTCAAGTTAATATATTTTTTATCTCATCAATTGAACATATTTATTTCAGATAGTGTAAGATTCAAGTGAATATATTTCAAGTATCCTGAAATTCAAGTGAATACATTTCAGATAGTGTAATATTCGAGATACTATATTTCAGACTTTGATTCATTCAAGTAATATGTTTCAGACACTGAAAGATTCAAGTAATATATTTCAGACACTGAAAGATTCAAGTAATATATTTCAGACACTGAAAGATTCAAGTAATATATTTCAGGTATCGGAAGATTCCAGGAGACAAGTGTACAGGGGGTTTTCAGTTATCGGGTCGGAAGATTGACCTTTCAGTGACCTGTCCTAAAGAGAAGACAAAATTAATCATACAAATGGAAACAGCCGTACCGGTACAGTATTATTACCACAGTATTGTCTAATGTTGTTACCACAGTATTATCTAGTGTTGTTACCACAGTATTGTCTAATGTTGTTACCACAGTATTATCTAGTGTTTCTACCACAGTATTGTCTAGTGTTGTTACCACAGTATTATCTAATGTTGTTACCACAGTATTATCTAGTGTTGTTACCACAGTATTCTCTAATGTTGTTACCACAGTATTCTCTAATGTTGTTACCACAGTATTATCTAGAGTTGTTACCACAGTATTATCTAGTGTTGTTACCACAGTATTATCTAGTGTTGAAACCACAGTATTGTCTAGTGTTGTTACCACAGTATTATCTAGTGTTGTTACCACAATATTCTCTAATGTTGTTACCACAGTATTATCTAGTGTTGTTACCACAGTATTATCTAGTATTGTTAGGAGAGTATTATCTAGTACTGATGCGAGAATATCTAGTATTGTTATGATAGTATTGTGGTATTGTTATTAAGAGTATTATGCATTATTGGTAAGAAAGTATGATCTATTTTTACTATGAGACTTTTACATAGGGGTAGAAATAAGTGTAGATTTCAATATAGTCAGCAGAGACCACTAGACTGCCCTCATAAACATCTAAGGGCCCTTATTTGTTTTGTCTTATATAATTTTATGTTTTAACATCTGTGTTGTCAAATAACAACTTTATAAGAGATATATGTAAGACACTGTCGTGGAGTCTCAAACATGAACTTTCTGGACAAATCCTGACTGATTCAGACATTAGCTAATTCGAACCACAACTGATTATTTCATACGTTGTCAACTTGACCTTGACTTCCATTAATGACTGATTCTAGCCAAATCAAAACTTATTCTTGTAATGTTAAATTATATCATTTCTTAATTCTACCCCTGATATGTATTTCTATTTATTTAATTTTTTTTAAATTGGGATTTACAGCCACATTCAAGATTCTTTAAAGGTATTCAATCACAGTTTGTTGACATTTTTCGTGGTGAAACATATTTTACTTGAACGTATGTACATTTGATTTGTTACACAAGTAAACATGGCAACAAGCTACATTATCAACATGTCCCACTGGTTTTCAATCATATCATATTTTATTTATTTATTTTCATTTTTGATCATGCAATGACAAATATTAAAATATGAACAAATATTGAAAACCAGTGGGACATGCAGAAAATGTATGGTAGCTTATTGCCTAATATACTTGTGTAGACAAATCAAATGTACATACTTTCTGGTCAAATGCGTTCTCCATACAATGAAACATGTCAACAAACCGTGATTATATGCCTTTTAACCAATGTCTTACAATCAACTTTCCTTCTTTTTGCAGAAAGCCAGCAAAGGAGCTCTTCTAGGAGTCATAATTACAGTTATTTTAATATGTATACTCGTAGCTGTCGGATATTTGGGCTACAAGATGTATTTGTTGAGAAAACAGTAAGTGGAAATATATATTTATATTGCATTGTGTATGTGTGGTAACTAATGTGTGGGTAGATGAATGACAATGAGTTGATTGAGATGGATGAATGGAATTATGTAGTGCACTCTGACATTCTAGTTTGCCTACCTGTATGTGTGTCCAAATATCTGAGTTGAATTTTTATCCGATTTGATTGCAACCATGACACTGTTTAGGTGAAACTGTGACGTCTTGAATACTCCCATTTGTTATTTTCATTCTCACAGTACGGTTAAATATCGGTACTCGATGCTGAAGCAGACTGATGCTGACAACTACGATAATGAACTGGAAAACGCTCTTACTCAGCACGTGTTGTATAACGACTCAGATGACGAGGTAATTAATTAATTTGATTTAATTAGCATTATGAATTTTTAATTTTAGACTATTTTTTAATGATATTATCTGTTGCAGAATAATGATAATAAAAATAACAGTAGTAATACCAATTTCATTTATGTCTTTCAAGTGACGGACATTTTGGGGATGTACAATTTATTTATTGTCAAGATTAAACTGATTATCTGGTCAGATAGGATTTCTTTCTCCGTTTTTTTTAAATAGATTTTTTTTTCTCCGTTTTTTTTAAATAGATTTATGTGTGTATTTGTATGTGTGTGTTCAACCATTCATTGTCTATATAATTTTTCAAAATTCAATCATCACAAGAAGTTATTTTTCCTTTTTCTATGCATTTAATTATGCAATCTATTTTTAAAATCTTGCTGTTGTTTAATTCCTGTTGTCATCATCTTCAAGTAAATATTAGAAATAATTAGATGGCTCATTTGGAAACTGTCTTCCTTCCGTGATCAGTTTTATCATTGATATTCTGTAAGGACTTAAATTTACACAATCACAGGTTTGTTGACATATTTCATGGTCAAGTGTGTTTCACCTGAAAGTATGTACATTTGATTTGTCTACACGAGTATATTGGGCAACAAGCTACATTTTCCGCATGTCCCACTGGTTTTCAATATTTTCATAATTTCTGTGATGTTTTCCAATCAAGAAAAAAGAAGAAGCAAACCATCATTGTTTTTATTTGTTTCAGATTGTACCACCTGTTCAGGTAGCTATGAATGGTTTCACACCAAAAAGCAGATCGCCCACAAAACTTACGACGAAATCCTTCCACGATGATTCAGACGAAGTAAGTAGTGTTAATCTATGAGAGTCATAACTCCATGTTAATGTATGAGAGTCATCTCCATGTTAATGTATGGAAGTTATGACTCCATGTTAATGTATAAGAGTCATAACTCCATGTTAATGTATGAGAGTCATAACTCCATGTTAATGTATGAAAGTCATCTCCATGTTAATGTATGAGTCATAACTCCATGTTAATGTATGAAAGTCATAACTCCATGTTAATGTATGAGAGTTATGACTCTTGTGTCTCATAGCGCTATGATCATTCTGTGGACCTGGATCGAGCACTATTGAAAGCTGTATTATGTACATGGATGAGAATCTTTCATGGATTTCCGCTGATTTTGAGGCTACAGATTTGTATCTCGTAAATCTCACCATGGCCTCAGGCTTCTAGATAATGGCTGTTTCAGCTAAAATCATAATTGCAATTTCTAGAGCCGAAGCAAATATTTGAATATTCGCAAATGAATATTAAATTACGAATATTTGAATAGTAAATGAGCATTTGAATATTCCAACAGATTTGCAGAAAAGTTATAGATCGCATGTTTCTCCATAATCTCTATGAGACCTTATTTCAATGTTATTGCTCACTGCCTAGTCGTAACACACAACAATGGCAGTTTACTGACCATACATTACAGATGAGTGATGTTGTTTTTATCAATAGGGTTACAAAATGACTGGAAATGTAGAACATTATGTTACAATAAGATTTCAAACGAATATTCGAATACAAATAAAATACTTACAAACGAGTATTCGAATAGCATTTTTGCTATTCGTTTCAGCTCTAAAAATTTGCTCTTCTCATCCCTGTAAGTATTAATGACGATTGTATTCTTGTCTTCTCCAGGATATGTTGGAGTAACAAGAAACCGCATTCTGCTGATTTCCAGTGGATCCACACTTCGACCCATTCCTCTGTTCGAAGATCTCCGAGGCGAACTTCCAATTAAAAGAAAAACATTCTTTCATGCAACTTGTTTTATACCTGTTTTGTAAATATATTTTGTACAGAGTAATATATGAAGAAAAATTTATATGTTCAGAGGAAAGGGTTTTCGTTAAGTTATTTGTGGTACAGATTTCTTGAATATATGGCAGAAAGTGCCGAACAGAGTTGTTTTATTTTGTCTAATGGTATAAATATTAAATCTGTCTGTTTTGCTAATGGCAGATTATTGAATGGCATTTTATCAAAGTTAGGTTCATCTCCTTCAAGCCAACCCTATTAGAGAATCCTTTGTTCACCTCTCAGCCATCACTTTTGAGTAATAATAAATATAATAATAATAATAATAATAATAATATAATCTATTTACGTAGCGTCGAGTTCCAGCTAGGCTCCTCACAGACGCATAATACAATAATGAAATTTTGGAATAATCGACGACTTAAAAGTGCTGAAGTTTATAGATTGAAATTAGAATATTGGAAGGAATTAATATATATGAATGCTTCTCCCATGCTTACATTAATTTTAAAACATTGTGCAAGTTCAACATTGGAACTTGTGGAAATCCGTATGTCCTGTCATGATCTGTTTGTGTATATATGTATATAGGTATGAGATTATATGTATCTGTCGGAGTCATAGAGTGTGAAAGGAACGACGGTGAACCTGGCGTGGAGTGGAACTATGTACTATGTATAGTATTGATTGAGGTGTAGACCTACACAGACTGTATCAGCAACTTTCGTAGTCTGATAACCACATCAAGCGTTCACAGCAAGGTGCAGTTCTTGAATTTTCCAATTTTAGTCCGTGTCAACAACTTTCTGGTTGCATTTTACACTTCAAATGCCAGTTATTTGATTTTCACTACTCTTCAAATGCCAGTTCTTGTCGTATTTTGTTTTCACTAGCATAGTGCTTTCAGAAATTGAGCGGCCACTCTTCTGTTTCAATAGTGAAGTTATCCATTTAATGCATCTGGCCCCAGTTTTACAACTATTACTTGATCCACATGTCTTACATCATGTCTTATAACAAATAGGATTACATTGCCCTCTGCTGTACTATACAGTGGAATAGTATCTCGTGCATTGCACACGATGTAAGTCTTAGTACGCGTGCGATTGGTCTTGAGGCTACGTCTTACTATAGTCATTGATGTATGCTATGTTATCTGTTTTCTTACATTATGGCAAAAACTACATTGTACTGAGTGGATAAACCAAAATAAACCATAGCCATAAGTTTGCTGTTTTCGCAATGAATTTCCATTTGTTATTGTTAATCCAGTCCACACTTCTTATTTTTGTCTATTTTCCATAGCAGTACGTAAACTAAATTGCCTATCCTATTTTTTTCATTTATGTTATTTAACCATTGGTTTGTGTTAACAGGTGTGCGATTGAAACTTGCTGTGATAAATTGGCCGTAGATTGGTCAGATAGAAATATATATAATTGTTAGTGTATCTTCACTTCCGCCTGTATATGTCCAAGAACGCCATTCTGTATGGAAAATTATATTCTCTTTAAACCAGAACATTAAAAAAAAGATGGGTTACAAGTTAATAAGTATACAGTTAAAGATGATTATTGTAATAAGTGTTGTGATAACTGAAGGTAATGTCCAGGACCATTTTTAAGTATTTGTGCACGAATTATGTCATTGCATTTATCTAGCCATAAATTGTATATATTTCATTAATATTGCTCAAAGGAAAAGATAAATATGAACCATATTGATTTGACACCTAGGTCTATTTCTATCAGGGAACCTTGGGATACTTATTATTATTAATTCTCCATCGTCTACCTATCAAATACCATACACATTAATAGACTTGACATACGCATTACTTCAATATTTTTGTTATTAAAAATGTCGGGAATGATGAAGGATATAAAGCATAGTCTAACCTGACTGGCATTGCTATAGAATTATGTAATGGGGCTTCAACAGAATCTTCCATTTGTAGAAAACACAAAAAAAAGTGATGGTGTTATTCCATGAACAGTGATTTATTTTTCTCCAAACTGATATTCCATTGATAAATCGCTGTATTCCTGGTTTGTTTTTCTTTACACCGGATGTTATTGTCGCCATGCTAAGCAATTGTTGCAGAGCTTTTTATCACGTAATATTACCTATGCAGCAAAATATTTTAAAACGATGATCAACAGAATAAGCAATTTATTTTGATTGTTTTGTGGGGCATTTGATGTAAATATCACTATATATTATGTATGAGCTATAATAAAATGTAAAAAATATTACATAAGGAAAAAGTCACACAATATGTGCCCCACCATCCACATTCTGTTTGAGTCCCTTTAACCCTCTCCATGCTGTAGGCAATCGGAGATGCCCTAAAGATCAGTGACTGTGACTAATCCAGCAGGGAGAGGGTTAATAAGTGTCTGAATGAGAAATATACGTGTGAGATATCTGACTAAGTACTAGTATGCGTAAATCTACGTACATATTTTGGTAGGATTTGACTATAGTAGAGTGTCTGGTTGGCTTTAAATCCATGTTTTGTGCATAGCTCCTGTAGATCTCGTTACTAAAACACTCTTGTTTTGAAAACCAGGTCGGCTATTTGGCTGTCGAGATACACACAGGGGTTACATGTATTATGTGTATGCGTCCCATTTATTGACAGGTACAACTTGTAGATAACACTGAGATGATTGTACATATGTTATCTACTGTATCATGTGATGGAGAATTGGTTAGGTTAGGCTGGTGGGTATGTCTGAGGTAGAAATTGGACGTGTTGCGAAGTGAGAAAATCAGGAAGGGGACAGCCTCTTCGTAGTATATGTTTAATAATAGCAATTTCAAAATCCGAATATATGGGTTGAAATTTTAGCAGTTTCATATGTAAAGTAGCATGCACGATTTACACTTAGTTGACTATATTGTAATATATCTATAGATGGAGAATTATGTTATCTGTAGATTAATCAGCTCTAGTTTTGGGAAATTAACCAATCGGCATCGTGAATACATTATAGTCACAAAGTAGTCTAAATCCACATCTGATCATATGCCAGATCTGATCAACTATCACACATTACGTGGTCTTCTACTGGTATCATTACTACTGAATGTCTTGGTGTCAAGTGACCTGTAAATCTAGATAATATGCCGTGTACATTGCATTGCACATGGAGTCCCTATATATACTAATATCCCATCACTGTATTTGTACTCTGTTCCCTGTGTTCTCAGACCTCATACATATCTTTATGTGTGTGTGTGTGTGTGTGTATATATGTGACGTAAACCAATAATTCACTTACTCTGTATATATTGCACTAGACAGATTTCAGCACCCTGCTTTTCAACATGTTCATTTTTTGTATTCAGCAAGGATTTTGTGTAAACCATATTCTGTGGGTAATCGGTAAACCATAATCTTTTCATTTACAATAAATTGAGTGATTTAATTTTCCAATACCATGTTATGGTATACCAGGTTTGGGGTGTGATTTTGTTGTGTATAAATTGCTGAATTTGTTTTTCAATTATTCATAGCCTTGAAATACTACCAGGCATGGCAATTTTTTAGTGAATATTTTCCGTCAAATATTTGCTCTGGACATGGCTTGGGCATTGCAGCCGGCTCCCCAGACCCCGGGCTGAAATCACAATCATCTGTTGCAATGCCTGTACTATTTATTACCATTTCTCAGAATTTTTCCTTCAAGCATGTATACCTGTCAGTATAGTAAATATAGTTTGTTTTAATGACCCCATTGGAGTTATTAGTGCTGGTGTTCCATGCACATCTCAGTAATACTGAGACATTTACTACCATTCCATATTTATAGATTGAATAATATTTCTGGTATGCAATAAAACAGTGAAATCAGATGTATCATTGTTTGCCTTAAAATATGCTTCTAAAAGTGCTTCAATGAATCTGATTACATGCAGCTTCCAATTATCTTTGTAATATTACTTGACAGCAGTTATACCCATAGGTACATATATTTCTGTTTGGTTATATATTGTAATATCGTGTTCAGTTTCCCCCAAAGGGACAAAGTAATTTTAATTAGTGGCAAGATCATCTTTTCAAAAAATAATATTAAATTTATTATT
Source organism: Lepetodrilus schrolli (assembly GCA_032361225.1). Lineage (NCBI taxonomy): Eukaryota > Metazoa > Mollusca > Gastropoda > Lepetellida > Lepetodrilidae > Lepetodrilus > Lepetodrilus schrolli. Next base: position 2,595 of record JAUTBT010061188.1, on the reverse strand, counting down.
TTTCTTAAATATTTCTCTATAATATTACTAATGAAAACTGAAATAGAATCTGAGAATAATTTGGTGCTGTCATGCCAAAGTCAACATAGTACTCTGTTCTAAATCATACCTGTCTGGGAAAGATAGTTGTATCAGATTATGTAATAACCCAGTTTCTTATCTTTGACCTATGCAAATATGATCTTGCCACTTTAAAAAGGCAGTATTCAGTAGAGTGTGTTGTTTGCTTTATTAGAAGGAGCCTGAATTCCAGTACAGTTGTTGCTGTAAACATTTATCCAGTGATCAACAAATGTTGTGGTATTATATGCAGCTTCAGTACAGTATTTGAAGCATTCGTACAATCTACACTTTGTAGACATTCATTGACATGGTTTTCATTGATGCGTTGATTTGGTTCAGAGTACGTTAAAACCCAACATACACTGCAAGCAAAAAACTTCTTTAGCTAAACAAATGCGTTTTTTAAGTGATTTTTTTTTTGTCGTGTGCATCGACTGTTTCGGGCGTGCACAGTCACCAGCTGTTTACATTTATCAAAACACGAAACATGTTTCTTGTTTAGCTAAACAATTTTCTTTGCTGTGTGCATTGGACTTTAGGATACTCAACATTTGATTTATCCTACGGAATATTTGACTTTGCTTTGTTTTGTTCATATTTATTCAATATATGAACCTAATTTTATAGTAAAGCAATTATACCTGATAGGTTGCATAGCTTGAAACTGGTTTCAAATATGTTTGGTTTGTCAATAGTTATATTAATACCAAGCAAACTTAAACTTTTGCATAATATTTTCACTACTACTCATAGAAATTCTCTGTTTATATTACATGTATGTGCATATAACAACTTTATTCAATATATTCTAGCACAGTAAACATCTAGTTCTGTAGACTATGTGTAAGGGATCCACATAGTAAAGCCTCAGATATTTGGACATCTGCTAGTTCAAAATGTGTTTGGAGTGAAACGAGATCTGATTTTAATTAGATTGGATCAATTCTAATGAGTTATTCATATTCACCTCATCAATTTTACAGCCAATTAATATAGTATTTGAAAAAACGTCACAATAACATGATAATGAATGATTCATTATCTTTATAAAAAATAAATATGATTTAAAATATGGAATCACCTGTATATTGTGTAGTAGTAGTGGCAATGGCGTTGGAAGCAAAGATCGTTTAGATTTTTTTTATTTGGTTTTTATTTTGATTTTTTTTTTAATTTCTGGAGAGAAAAAAGTTTTACAACATTCTAAAATTCAAATTAATTCATTTATAATATTAGAAAAAAATTAATGGCTCCAACGTCTTTCACTGGGACTAATTTTACAATTTGTTGATCAAGGTGTGCAACATATGTCGAGGCTTGTATTGTAGCCTACTTCTTTGCTCATATGCAAGTGTTAATGCATTGCCAATACCCGAGTAAAGTTGTACAGAAACTTGCTATGCTTGTAGTACTACTATATCCAGTGATGGTTCCTGAGATGCTGATAAATTTGTGTGACATGCAAATAATGTTTGTTTTTAATCCAATATAACTACATGAATAAGGAATTCTTTAGATGAAATATGTTTTGTCAGTTGTGATTAAAGGCATACAATCACCTTTTTCTGACATATGTCATGGTCAAAAGTATTTCACCTGAAAGTATGTACATTTGATTTATCTACACAAGTATATTGGGCAACAAGCTACATTTCCCGCATGTCCCACTGGTTTTCAATAGTTTTGCCAGTGGGACATGCAGAAAATGTAGCTTTTTGCCCAATATACTTGTGTAGATAAATCAAATGTACATACTTTCTGAAGTATGTTTGACCATGAAAATGTCAACAAACCGTGATTGTATACCTTTAACTAGTTGTGTAAACTGTGTATGAAACCAGTGATAAATTTTTATCTTGGTTTACGTTAATAAATCATCACACGTTAAGCTAGTTGTTCCCGTCAAATGGTTTGCTAGGTTTCTATTACTAATTTGTATCTATTTTAAATTAAACCCTTTTTCGTTTCCACTACTCAAAAATACCAAAGCAGCGGAAATGAACAAAGATTTACGTTCAATTGCTAATATATTGTATATTGACAAATAACTTCCTTACACCACTTTGTCGTATTTTAACCTCGTGTGTGGTTTCAAAAAGTGGAGAATTATTTTTTACTTTGAAATGTTGGATGATGTTTCACTGGTTCGGATCAGAATAAACAAATTCGTCTATTTGATGTTTGATTGTATTTTCAACATTGGTTCTCAACATTGTGAGTGAAATGTCTTCAAAACAGTATTTGACTGAATCTGTCTTGGCGATCAACAACTTCTTGTTATTGCCTCAGAAAGCGCTAGTATAGTTGCTCTACCAACCTTGAAACCGAAAGTCGGTTTAAATGTTTCTAGCTCCTAAAGAACCGTGTATCTGCACGTATCCTGACCATAACAGTCTTCACATTTCATGTAAGCCAAGCGATATCACCGCAATGAGAAATTGAAGATGGCGTCATTTCTGATAAGTAAATACTCATTTGACATTCATGTGTGTATGCAACGGTTATATATATATATATATATATATATATATA
>JAUTBT010061177.1:0-14731 GCA_032361225.1 Lepetodrilus schrolli | reverse complement strand
GTCAATATCATAAGATAAATCTGTCAATATCATAAGATAAATCTGTCAATATCATAAGATAAATCTGTCAATATCATAAGATAAATCTGTCAATATCATAAGATAAATCTGTCAATATCATAAGATAAATCTGTCAATATCATAAGATAAATCTGTCAATATCATCAGATAAATCTGTCAATATCATAAGATAAATCTGTCAATATCATCAGATAAATCTGTCAATATCATCAGATAAATCTTAAGGGCAATTTACCCATTACTATGATGGCATATTGAAATATATTTAGAAACGTAATTTGGTGTAATCATTAAGTCGTTCGGCTGGAAAGTTTTTTGTACACATTGTGACCGCTTTGTCTAAATCACATCGTCCATCACTAAATCACATCCTCCATCACTAAACCACATCCTCCATCACTAAGAACATGCATCCACATGACTCATCAGAATTTGAAAGAGCAACGGTAAAATATAACAATTTGCCTGTGAATTTCAGTACATCTTGTATCACACATGTTTCACCATTTCACATCTTCACACACTAATACTCAAACTCCAAAGGCATGTACGATTCACAATTCTTTCCACATCCAGCAATAAACACAGGTTATCTCCCTTGTCGGTATGTGCTATTTCTCAGGTACGTAGATGAAGTTTGTATGCACGTCTGCACCACCAACACTCTTACAACCAACACAGGAACAGTCCAAGCTGTGAGCATAGAACACCTCGTTAATTCCCTGCCTGAACTCCTTGCTCATCACCAAGTAGACGAAGAACTTCAGGAAGGCGTTACTAAACCCCAGCCACAGGAAGTAGAAGTGCAGGAGAGAGGGAGATAACCCCTTGTACCCCGTGCCGGCCTCGTACATCCGGAGGATGCAAAATGGCAGCCAGCAGCAGCAGTATATGAACGATATCACAAAGTTGATGTGGTAGTTCCATGGGCGCGTCTTCCTATCCGGGAACACGCGCTCGTATAAGTTGATGTTGGCTTTGAAGGCCTTGGTAAAGAGATACACATTAGTGAACAGCAGGGTGATGATGGCTGGACATGCCACCAGGAGACCAGCCGTGATGAAGTATGCCTGCTGGAGCTCGGCGTCCACGATACAGATGTATGCCTCCTTGTAGTACCGAGCTTTCTTCAGCGAGAACAAGGGCGGACAACTAAAGCTGAAGGCCGCGACCCAGACGAAGGTCATCCAGCAGAGCGAGCGTGGTGCAGACATCATTATCACGTGGCGCTCCGGCTTTCTCACGGCCACGTAGTGGTCAACATTGATCCACGCCATGGAGTACAGTCCAGCGATAAGGAAGATGGCTAGAAGGTAGGCTTCTACACAGCAGAATATCTCGTTCTGGAAGACCCATTCGCCGTACAAGGAGTTGAAGATGGCAAAAGGCGTGACGAAAAGTCCTAAGAAGAGATCGCTGAGGATCAGGGAATACAAGAAACATTTGTTGACGTTCCTGAAGGCTTCTGTCCAACACGCCACCATGAGGATCAAGATATTCAGCAAGATGATAGCCAAAGTCAGAATTATCGTCACAAAGGTTTCGAAAGTAAACACAGCTTGTGCCATCGTAACAGCAGTCTGATAGTGGAGCTGGGGCCGAGTATTGCCGGCGTCTAATATTCAAGCCGACGGCATAACACAGTGAACAGCCAGGACCGGGCCATCACCAACAAGGATGATCAATGTCTGCACTTATCCTTTCTGATGAGTGGCTTTCCCACTGGTGAATGTCAGATGTCAATGGGAACAACATATCAATATTCCAGCATGGTCCCACACACAGAGGAGGAGGCAGGCTGTGCTGGTGCAAAGTCAGACGTAATATCTGACGTCAACGTGATCTTCAAATTCCCTCCAAGAATTGTGGAAGTGTGCTATCACAGTGTGCAACCTGAAAGGTATACAATAGACAAGTTATACAAACAAAATATCAGACATGTTATAAATGAGCAGCATTGAATATACATAAATGAATAGAAAGATTACGACATTATTTTATTGTATTGTACATTACAAGTGACATTTCAAGGTACAAATACGAATAGTTAATATTGCTTCCAATATGTTCCAGTATTGATCAAAGCTCTAATCCTTACATTCAAGTTACAGTTCAAGGAACTCATTACGTCCTATAATTGATTTCTGTCATTATACTGCATGTCAAGTACAGCTGGCTGTGTTAGTAGATCAAACAGAGTGTAATGGAAACAACTTGTCTAGAGCATTGCTGACTGCGATTAGGTTAAGTTGACAATATAGATACATGATCAGTAAGAGACACAACCAGTATGAGACACAATATGTGATCAGCATGAGACTTAAACTAGTACAGGACACAATCAGTATGAGACAAAATATGAGATATGATAAGGATAAGACTTAAGGAGTAAGTGAGTGATTACAGAGTTTAACGTTGCCGAGCGAATCTTTCACCCATTAGCAACGATAAGACTTAAGGACCTTACCTAATCAGCATGAGAGTATAATCAGTCCCTGGATCTGTACTATTATTTATTTAATGCACAAGGAGACAGCCTGGCAATGATGAGAGACCAGGCTTTGAATGTACTAACTGTTTTAAATCATGGTTTCAAAATTAAGTTCCATTATGCTACTTTTATGAGAAATTGTTACAAAGTGTTGAACTATATTGTCAATTTACGCAATCTGAGAGATCCTGAAAGGTGTGTTCATGTTGGAAAGCTAGATATCGCTTGAACACCGATACAGCAGACTGCACGTTTTTTACGTGCATGTGTGAATAGTAACGCTTGCATTGAACAATTACACAATCTCGTGTTTTGTCTGTGCCTGCATTCAGAACAAACTACACGAACCATCACAAACTTCATTTGTGTTTATGCTTCATGATACAGGAACTGTTAAGGGGAATATGCTTGTATCGAGAAACACAATGCATCGTTTCGTTAATTGATGGTCCAAACAATATTCATATGAATCTGTGATATATATTTTATATTATATGAGCCCTGCATATGTGTTTGAAAATAACAGTAAATATTACAGCCTCACAGAGTACATACATATATATAAATATTACAGCCTCACAGAGTACATACATATATATTTTACCTCAAAATACACTGCACCAGTTGTCATGGTTATCACTATAAAACAATTACGACAACTAATGTGGAAATACACAAGGAAGTATTTATGTTCCCATTGTTTCCTACAAGAATTACCAGGACTTTTCCTTAGCATTGATAGCGCAATAAGTAGCGTACGTGGATCATTTCTAATGATTCCGTGGTCGTGGGTTCGAGTCCCACACGAGGCAAATATATTTACAAAATAACTTAATTGAAAGTAGTTCCAAATTCTTCCACCTTCAATGGGCTTTATATACCTTCAGCCATGCTTTATATGCTACATAATGCCTCAAGCTTTCAATATCCAGACTTTATATGGATTTGGGGGCAAATAAAATCTGGCTGGCAAATAGCGGGCCATAATTACATATACCTCACGAATTACATCATTGAATCTATAATAATGGTCGTCGCATATGGGTGAAATCTTCCCGCTGTGACGTAAAACAATAATTAATTCATTCATTCATTACTATAATAATGCTACCTCGCTGTTATCAGTGGACATGGCCCTGACAGCAAACAATAACGGAGGACAAATATTTGAACTTTTCAGAAATGGATGGTAATGACAATTATTGAGCACGCAATTTGAACAAATATAACCTGGTTAATATTAATATACCTGTGCCATCTAGGAGACCATTGAAAGGTCAATGAATAACAATCTGATTTAGAAAATAATTATTATAATTTGTCTTAGTAACATGTGGGTCTGCACTGCATTTTGGGCCTGGCTATGTCTCTGACATGCAACTAATAATCCACCAAAATCACAACCTTTTGGAAGTAAGAATTAAATAGCAAACCAATTCTCTTCTGGCCTCTAGTCTCTGAGAACAACACATAATAATTAATATATATACACCGAGTCGGACCCAATATATATATATATATACACAGTACAAATACATGCATTTTTATGCTGCACTGCAATCAATAACACTGAACCAGAAACATGCAACTATTACGTACACACTGCCAAAGTAAATCTCGCCAGATTACATCTATTATTGGAACTATATAAAAAGATACCACAGCATCAGAACAGTATAGAAAGCAATTATGTCTTTTTGTCTGCTTCATCAACAGTCTGTGGCAGGTATGATGAGACACAATGCCTAGACTTTACTACGACACAGACATAATGGACAATTGAAACAGGACCACCCCATGCTGAGGTTCGAAGCTGAGGTGCTGGATTGTGAATTCAACGCTATCTACTGAGCCAAAGGGCAACCTAACCCTGCTGGCAGATACCAGTCAGAGCAGTTTATGTCACACGGCTACACAAATTGACAAGATGACATGACATGGACATGATGATGAGACTAAAATAACTGGCATGGGCCTAAAGACTACAATAACTGGCATGGACCTAAAGACTAACACAACTGGCATGGGCTATAGGATATATCTATCTGTGCTAACAAAATATACACAATTATAAGACTACATGGACACAATGTACACAACTTCAAGACTCTACAAATGAATGAATGAATTAGTGCTTTACATCGCAGTGGGAAAGACTCTACGACATAAATATACTACAGAAATATTGAGGTTCACAGTATCCAGGCAATACTGTCAGTTTGACATGTATACCATTGACATAAAAAGTGCATTAGAGTACATATTCTTTTAATTTATTTCCATATCTTATTAATCAATAGATTGATTAGTCTTCTTTCAATGGAGATGAATGACATTAATTGATCCAATAATTCCTAACATCTGAATACAATACATATTTCAACAATATACAAAACTTTATGAAAAATAAATAAAACCCTTCGAAATTTGATAGATGATATACAGATACATGTAATTGCAAAGCAGAAAGCCTTATACATTTCCATGGTACTTCTGGCATGTACAAGTTAAGTGCATGTGGCTGTTGGCAATGCTAGAAGATGAACACTCCACTAATTGCACGTTAGTAATCAACTCTGCAAATGTCAGAATGATATGATCTGTTCCTGTTTTGTTAGCAGCTTAGCACTGATAGCCCGAAACCACCAGACAATACTAGACATGAAAGTGGATGCAAATGATTCCTATCCAATATACATCGTGTCCAATGGACACATAAAATAATCCAGCTTCAAAGTTTCCCCAGGAATCAATACTAGGGGGACAACTATAGATTACAGCTTATATTGGCGATGGTTCCGAACTAGACGGCCCAGATACATACTGACGTAAATACTGCAAGCTAACGATATGGGCCAGCTCAGAATGTATGTAGATATTGGCCATTAGATAAATCACTCAGTGAGACAGAGAGGAATCGAATCAATTTGGTATGGCCATATTCAAATAGATCCATGAGAAAATAAAACCCATCGTCTGTCTTGGAATGCATTCTAACTGGACACTTCTGGATCATGGTCTAGCATATAACATTTTTAGATTATGATTCGTCAACTGATTGCATTAGATCACAAAATAGTCTTAAAATAGCAGCAGAATGTTACTAAGTAGTATGGCAAGAATAATGTAGGCAATTAACTTTAATCACTGATTAAATGGAATAGATCCTACTTGTCTGAACAGTTGACATATTTGGTTTGGTTTTAGTTTAAATTTAGGTTTTGAGCCTCTTTCAAGATTATTTCACATAGCATGGCTTGTCAGAGGAACCCTGCAATATCTGTGGAGCTGAGTGTTGCAGTAAACCTGCTGAATCAATGGTGGTAACTGCACTGTGCAGACAGCACATCCTATCATGATGTGTGTCTGAAAGGTTTCTTCCGCAAAACATTGCTGTCTAGGGTTGCCAGGTGGGTTTGAACTCGGGTCCTTTGGCTCCAAATCCAACAATCTACCACTGTGCTACCATCCTGCCTATGTCGATATCTCCCTCCATCATCAGTATGCTCAGTGGACAATTTCCAAAACTGTGACTAGTCAGTACTCATGACAAGTTTAAGACATTGTATTTCATAACTTGTTTTCCAAAAACATATCAGAGAATAATAAACATGGACAACTTCACAGAGGTGTTGTTCCCACGAATGCTGACATTATTTCTACGTGATATTCTGACAGTGGTTGCCTGATAGTCTACTTCTACTCACAGCATACTTCTACTCATACAGCCGTGACTATTTGAACATGTTTCTACACATTGCACTGGGACTACAACCAGCAGCCAGATGTTATTTGGCATACGGCAACTTTACAGACCATCACCATGTATTTATATTCCATGTCAGTGCATGGGCAGACTATTTGTAAACAAGGGATAGCTACTCATTGGCAGGTATTGGTATGACATCTAGACATCAGAATGCATGCATTATCTTGTCTCTTGGTATGACACGACCGGGAATTAAACCCGCGACCTTCCGCACTCCAGGCCAATGCTCTAACCATTACGCCATGGAGCCGGGCAGCAGACAAGGGAACGCATGCTTTTTCTTGTAGGTATCCCAATTACTGAGCAGAACAAAGCAGGCCTATCCTTCTGACTCCCATTGTGGCATGCTGACAGTGGCAGCAGAGGTCAAATACATCTGACCTTTGCCCTTTCATAGTCACTGTGAGGCTTGTAGGCACACCCAGCCTTACAGAGAACACCTGCACCCATCAGAAGGTGTTCCACAGAAACTAAGAACAGGTCATGAGTGACATCATGTTTCTAATGGTTACAGTCACCTCGACTTTCGACTTCCAAGATGCGGACAATTTTGCAACTTTTGTAGACATTGTGGTATAACAGTGGTGGTATATATCGTAGATATGGATACAGAGAGACCCCTAGGACTACTAGATACAGATATATGAACATTACTATCTGACTACCAATACCAGATACAATAGAAACAGAATAATTGACTAATACAGGTTGTTATTAAGCCCATTATGCTAAATACAAATGATTTGTTGGGAAAGCATATCTGAAAGTTAAAGAAATATATTTGTTTTGGGGATATGTACATATGTATAAACAGTGACATGTCGATCTTGTGATTGGAACCCCAGTTGCCTGAATAGCAAGGCCAACACTCCAAAGTGGAACTCCACTGGCTGAGACCTGCAGGAGCATCTCATATGACACAAAGCTACACATTTATGCATTAAGTTTGACCTGGTATACATACAGGAACTGGCTACACATTAATGTTTCTTTCTTTATCACCCAAAACCAAAGATAGCCTATATAGTATATATATATATATCTGGTTAATGTACGATTAATGTACTACATTGGAAGAGTTCTCCATATCTGGGCCCAATAGTCTGGAGAGAGATAAATCTCTACATTGGAACAGTTATACCCATCTGGGCCCAAGTCTGGAGATTGATAACGTGCTACATTGGAAGGGTTCTCCATGTCTGGAGATGGATAAAACCCTATATTGAAAAAGTTCTCTCGGTGCAATACCCAGGTAAATCCATAGGCAATAGTTAAAGTATACGTAGTCCTGCTAATCCGGCCAGTCTTACTACAGGTCAACCTATACACTATATTGATGGCTGTATGTTGTCTCAGTGGCTGACTAATTAACACAGGAGAATAATTGCCTTTCAGTAAACCTGTGACCACCTGTAAACAAACTGGGAATATATGCCAGATGTCAATAAAACCGATTGTGTTTGAGCAAATAACACCAAAGCACATCTAAATTTACTTGCTGGACTTTGTTGGAGGCTTTCTGAGAGAATGACATAATATATAAACTCACACATGCTAGTTTGCAATTTTTCTAATGATGAGTGAGTGCCTGGAAAACCATAAATCCTAAAAAAATATTGATGAAATATTGAGACACAATTGTTGTTAAATCAATATGACCAATTTCATAATCTGTTATTGATTAATGTGATGATAGAAAAGTAATTCGCACAACTTATTAGGACACAGGTGAACTTTGTTCATTAGTAATAGGAATGTTCATCTTTGTATTAGTATGTGCATTCACATTTTTATGGAATAAATAACTATTTTCATGAATAACCATCTTCATGTAATGAATAACCATCTTCACGTAATGAATAACCATCTTCACGTAATGAATAACCATCTTCATGTAATGAATAATTATTCCAGAATTATGTAAATTGATATTCATACATGAAACATTTTCATTACTATCATAGTATTGTGAGTGTTTTTTAAAAACCTTTTCTTTCACTTATATCACGACTTGTCAGTTTAGGGCAGGAGGAAACCCGCAACATCCGTAGCGCTGAATGTTGCACTAAACCTGCGAGCATCGGCTGGTACTGACAAGACCAAGGATGATAACTGCATTGCCACTCTACAGACATCGCATCCTATCACTATCGCGTCAGAAAGGTAACTTTCACGAACATTGACTCCGAAGTCCAACGTTCTACCACTGCGCCACCACCCGCCCCACTTTGGTATTAATTGTAATTGTTAAAACCAATGCTTGAATCTGTCGATCGTGATGAATGCCACCGAGATTCCAGAAAGGCCTGATGAATTGACTCCAATATGCTTTGGAAAGAACTATTTGATCAGATCAATTCACCATGTTCACTGAAATTGACACTTATTGTTAATAATTCTGGACTGTGCAATATTATATATTATTAGCCACAAGTGTTGTTTCAAGGTATGTCGTATTGAAACGATACATACCTCCCTATGTGAGACTGCTGGCAATGAATTGACATTGTAGATGCACTGTGACATCACAGAGGTTGCGTCACGAATATGCCTATCTCGGCATAGAATCTGATTACCTTTGATCAAAAGCATGTTGATGCTAGGCCAACTTACTATTTAAATTACATCTGAGGCAATAAATAGGATATTACCCAATGTTCTATTTTAATATCAACTTTATGTCCCTCGTGAAATAATTTAATTTGCACTTGAAGCTCATGTATAAAATATGAGTAGTTGCTGTGTGTTTTTAGTAAAATTTACTTATTTTGGCCCTTTTTTATATCATTATTATGAGCGGCTTTCAAGATTCTTTCACTTACCTCACTTACTTTGTCAGTTTCGGGCAGCAGTAAACCCACAGCATCCATAACGCTTAATGTTGCAGTAAACCTGTGAGCACCAGCTGGTACTGACAGACCAAGCATGAAAACTGCATATATATTTGGAGTAGCTAAGCCATGCTCTATGTAATAGTGTTGGATGACAACCTGCATGAACTTAGTGTTGGGTGAGAAGGAAGCTACATATTGGTTCAAACAAACCAAGGGAAGTAACTCTACACACAAACATTATGTACACTTTATTCACATATACAAGGAATCAGGGCTGTGTTCAGCTGACAATACACAGCATACACTACAATACAATACTTAGGAAAATAGCAGGAAATTGGTTTGCGCATGCGTCCAGTCCATTCGTTTCATGCTCTGGGTTTTCCTACATTTTCCTACAAAACAATACGCGGTCTAAACCCGTAGTGAAATGTATTCATACATATGACTACGGATTGCTGGCTGAACGGCTCCACGTAGTACTACATTTAATACGTAGTAATATGTATTGTCTGTTGAACGCGCCTCACTTCCAGGACAGGATACAAATGTCTTTTAGATCCTTCTGACTATCACCCTCTGGGGATGTCAAGCAAATGTAGTCATGTAACATAAAATGCTCCTACTGGTTTCTGTGCCATTGAAACAGGACCATGCCCATCCTTGGATTCAAACGTGCTCTACAGACTTTGCCAAAGGAGTAGCACAGTTGGCTGTGACCAGTAGGAGGATATCAGAGGAGCATAATATGCCGCTCGGCTACAAAAACATATCTTGAAATTTCACAGGATTGTGACGTCTTTAACCGTCATTTCAGAACTGGGATGCCACCTGGATATGAATGGGTTTAAACCTCACTGAAGCTCCTCTGTATTTGGTGGATACCATTCCAAATATTGCGTAATTGTCCGTTTGTTTTTCTTCAAGTTCACATTGGTCAACTTATACAGGTCTGACAAGATGTGCATCTGGAGGGTGTAAACTCATGTTTTTCTTGTAACAGTTTAAACTGCACAGAGGAACGCCGGTCTTTGAACATGAGTATTTCTTCTGATTTGTGCAGCCGCTTACACCACACAGTGTAGCTTTGGGTGGTCTGAAAATAAAAACATAACACATAATTTAAATAGATGAAAATCTGACACAAAACCCAGAAATGTATCAAATCAATTATTTAAAATCAAAATATCAACATATAGTACTGGTTTCCAGCCTAAGCTGCTCAAAACCACGTATTTGTGCACGGGACTACTGGTAGAATCTAGTCTTTGTCCACTCTGCTGAATATGTTTTCTGCATAAATGTATGCTATATATTTAATTTGTGCAATAGTCATGCATGTGCAACAAGGCTCCGAGATTATGGAAAACTTTTGCGTATAAACTCATGCTCAACGTTTTGTTCATAAAATTTAAACTTGGGCATGAAATTTTACTCAAAATGTTTCGTAATCTCGGTGCCGGGACATTATCAAGCAGCATGAGGACCCCGTATACCAAAGTTCCAATTCAAAACAATATGAAAACATTGTATTCTGTAATACAAAAATATTGAGTATTCCCTGACAAATTTTGTGTAGTATATATAGTATTACTTGGTTCAGTCTACTCACTGTCTTGGTGGCTGAGCTTGTAAGGGGAAGTTATATCCGACAGGAACAGATATGGTTATGCTCTCGTTTTTACTGATGTAGTGGTATCTCGGGAAATTAGTACGTTTCGATCCTCGGCCCTGTAATGATGACATTAAAAAATCCTTAATAAAAGTAAATTAATTGAAAACCCATTAAAATTCATGAAAATAAAAAATGCATGCCTGTGTTTATTAACTGAAAAGAAGGGGGTTAAAATGGCATTCAAATTAAATAAAAATTACAATCCTTTCTTTTTCAGCAACAATTTTTGTTTTGTAGGAATCAAGATAAATCACGTGCCTATCGTCTATAATAATAATGTGCACATTTATATTGCGCCAAATATCCCGGTCACTGGATCAGTGTGCTTTCATTTCCCTGCTTCCTGGGGAGTATACAACCTAAGCTGACATTCAATGTGCTAGAAGGCTCTCATTTGCATGCCAATGTCATCCTACTGGGTACCCATTCTCTGCTGGATAAACAGGCATTTTTTAACTAAGCCACTTGACTAAGGCTACATCACAGGTGTTTCACTGTGTTTCAGTGTGGGGCAGGAGCGAATCCTAGATACTCACAGAGGTTCATGGTCTCCCATCCACGAACCAGCTGAGCTCGGTCATGCAATGCAAAGGACCATGTACCACCATATGTCAATACCATAAAAAGTATGGCACCAATAACACTTGCCTTCGGTCCCTTTTGTTTGCATTCTTGTTTTCTGAGCAGTCTGTCCAGGGTTTGCTTCTGTTAAATAGAAAACACACATACATACGTACACATTTGAATTTATCCAGGAGTCAAATAACACATCTGAGGTCTACTCGAAAGACAACCTGGTCCTGATTTCTCGAAGCGAGTCTGAGATTTTGCTCAGCTGAGATTTCTCCCATTGACTCAGTGCTGTAACTGGGTTTGAGTTTTTTCTCAAGTTACAGCACTGAGTTTGTTTCAAGAAATCGGGGTCTGATGAGATTCATTGGTTAAATTTTAATCAGATAATCTATAATTAATGACGATACAAAACATTCCTAATGGTGGATGGCATGGAATATGCACATTTATTAGTATAATATCAAAATAAATAGAAATTCCATAAAGTAATGAATCATTTAATAATTTAATATAATTTAATGGATTTAGAGCATTAAAACAAAATTGTGATGAGTTCAAAATACTGTAAATCATAATGTTTTAGCGTCATTAATCTTTACCTACTGGTGGATCGTCATGTCATGTCTGAGTTCTAATTACTATTGGCAAGAGCAACACATACTTTGTCCTTTTCACGTTTCTCATGGGCTTGCAGTCGTCTCTTCTTGGCTCTCTGTTGTCTTCTCTGCAGCTGTTCCTCAGTCAGAGGGACGCTTTTATACCCTGCCACAGAGAGCTACAGTTACAACAACAGTCAAGTACTAGCAGACTAGCAGAGGGTGTGTTCAGGCTGCACTACATTTCACTACACTACACTATGTTACTTTTCTACAAAGTAATGGCTGGTTGAACGGGTTCGTAGGAAAATAGCAGGAAATCTCTTTGCGCATGCGTCCTGTCCATTCGCTTCATGCATTGGGCTTTCCTACAAAACACTACGGGGTCCAAATCTGTAGTTAAATGTAGTACTACATAGTACTACATATTCTGGTTGAACAGTTCCATAGCTATACATAGTACCTGAATGCACCCCAGGTGGGGGTGCTGTTTGATGGACTAGTAAGGCTAGTACTGTCATTTTATGGACTAGCACAAGTACAGGTGCCGTTTAACCCTCTCATTGCTAAAGGCTTGTGCTTAATCCCTAAAAGGGCTTGTGCTTAATCCAGAAGGGAGAGGGTTAATGGACCAGCACAAGTACTGGTGCCATTTAATGGACTATAGTTTGGCATGAAATGCCTAATTGGTAGAATATCTCGTTAAATACTTTATTTAGTACCAACTAACAAAAAAAAAAATTAAATGTTTTTTTTCTTCTCACTAATAATACAATATCTGTTTATTATTTTGAGTAAGTATTATTTTATGCAGAAAGACTTAATTTTCATGTGCTGATGCTCTTCACACCTGTATAATTTACCTGATGGAAGTTGAAGTAATTCCTCTTCTTGCTTGCCATGTATCAACGCCCTCTGATGACGAACAAGAACATATGCGTAAAATAAAGAAAACTAAGAGATGTATACATTCAAAGAGACCTACAGCTTCTCTCAACTTCCTCCTGACAGCAAAAGGCCTGAAGTGCCCCATGGGTACCAAATAGTACGTGGTAGAGTTCTCATTAGTTACACATAATGCTGTGAATAGTCCATTGTGACCAGTGATTTTTAAAAAATATCGTTTTTTTTTCCATTGGGGTTTAGAGACACTTTCAAAATTCTTTCACTTATATCATGGCTTGTCAGTTTAAGGCAGGAGGAAATCTTCAATATCCATAGCACTGAATGTTGCATTAAACCTGTGGTACTGACAGACCAAGGAGTATAACTGCATTGCCACAGAACAGAGCACATTCTATCATGATCGAGTTAGAAAGGTAACTTTTGTCAACATTGATGCTGGGCTCCTGGGACAGGATTTGAACTCGGTACCTTTGTCTCCAAAGACCAAATGTTCTACCAATGCGCTACGACCAGTGAACATGGACCTGTCTACCAGTAAACACAGACCTGTCTACCAGAGAACACAGACCTGTCTAGCTGTGAACACGGACCTGTCTACCAGTGAACACGGACCTGTCTAGCTGTGAACACAGACCTGTCTACCAGTGAACACGGACCTGTCTACCAGTGAACATGGACCTGTCTATCAGTGAACACGGCCCTGTCTACCAGTGAACACGGACCTGTCTACCAGTGAACACAGACCTGTCTAGCAGTGAACACGGACCTGTCTAGCTGTCAGTAGTTTGGGGTCTTTCTGTTTCTGTTTCTCCTCAAAGTCGTCCAGCTTGCCAGCCTCTAGAGCGTCCAGCCATGCCTTTTCTTCATCGGATGTCTCATCTCCTGGCTTCTTTGTCTTCAGCAAGTCTTCAGCTGTCAACATGAAATACACAAGTCTACACCTGTCAACATGAAATAAACAAGTCTACACCTGTCAACATGAAATAAACAAGTCTATACATGTCAACATGAAATAAACAAGTCTACACCTGTCAACATGAAACAAACAAGTCTTCACATGTCAACATGAAATGAATGCCTATTGAAATTCATGGCCATTGCACTTTACTAACATATATCTTAAAGGAAAATGCAAAATATGAAATGCGGTTACTAGTCTCCATTTCCTCTCCACTTATGACTTCTATGGCAACTCAGGGGGGCCACAGCTGGCAGAAGGTAAATTTTGGGGGACATCATGCATTCATAAGACAGGCTACTAAAAGAACAATCATCCATAAAAACCTGACTGAGGGAATTCAAAGTAAATTGACCACACATTTTATGAATATATGTTAACCCTTAGTGCTAATTTTGAGTATACCCGGTACTATATATGCATTTTCTGGCCTATAAAGTGCGGTAACAAAATTCGGGTGGGGGACCTGACAAGGATTAAAGACTTACGTGGGGGACCTGACCAGGGTTCATCTAGGACGTCAATGTACTGATCATCTGATGGGAGAATGGAGGCAGTCAGGCTGGTGGACACACTGCTGCTGTGGTCTATGGTAGATATGCTGGACGTGAAACTGAAATAGAGGACAGAAGGTCAGTAAATGTTCACCGAATGCACTACCACGACTACTAGAAGGGTAAATTGCTATTTATTGCCCCAGTGTATTGTTTCAAGCCATATTTATAGAGAATCTCACCCGTGTCTTGGAATATCAAATATATCAGCACGAGGATTTAATAACTTTCATCAACGAGTGTTGATATATTTGATATTCCAAGACACGAGGGCAATATTCTATTTATCACCAAATATCATATTAAAGTCATTAAAGAAGAAAAATGCCACATCATAAAGATTTTACTGTGAAG
>JAUTBT010061166.1:0-14732 GCA_032361225.1 Lepetodrilus schrolli | reverse complement strand
GACTGATTTGTAATAGGGCCTATACTAGTACATGACATATTGCTGTGCGATAAGACAGGCGTGATAATTTATTAGCTAGCAGTTGCATAGTTGTATCGGAGACAGTCATGCACTTATAATGATATGGGAAATCGAGTCGAGAGAGAAAAACAAACAAGTTATTTCCATGAACTTTTGAAGTAAAACGTATTCGTAGGTACTGTTTATGTTGATAACATTTATATTTGCCTAAATTACGGTATTTTCTAGCTGCTAATAAATAAGTATATACATAGATAAATAAATAAATAAATACATTTTACAAATAGTTGTATAAATGAAAAACAATCACGAATATTTGTTTTCAAAGCACCGTAAACATATTGTTCCATTCGTTTTCAAAGCGCTGTAAACAAATTGTTCTATTCTTTCAACAAATATAAATTTCCTGAAAAACCCCAGAAGTGAGAAATAAAAGCTAATAAAATACAGCTAAAAATCGTCCCATGCTCATAAGTTCGTGTGAAATTCTTATATGTGAACGATACATAATTGTTTATGCTTGGTTGCTTAAATATTAAATTGATTTCAACAGTAGGCCTATTCATAAATAGTAGGTCTACTTATTTCAGTTCTTAGGCCTCGTAAATAATATAACATGCATGTCTTACTTTACATTATATTAATCATATACGTTTATTTCACGTGTGGTAACTGTATATGTGGTTTCATCGTAAATTTGGTTAATTTCACTGTTTGTTTAATGTGCCTATAACACCAATAAATAGATTTTATTCAATTACTTACAAATCCAGTGTGTGCAAAGACAGTGTATCGGAGTTATCTCCCTTTGGTCATACTTGCAGACAAGTTCTAAAAGACTCTATGAACACTATCACATTGTTTTGTTATTAAAACAAGTTTGAATTCACAAGTCCGTGATGATGTAAAAGTCGTACTTCTCTTGAATCCAAGGAATTATGTATTTGTGAATACGTGCGTCAAGCGGTCTAGCCTTTGTATTTTTGTATTCATGGACGTGCTCTATTGTCTAAACTGATGGAAAACGAACTGCAATAAAAGTTAGATTAGCTGGTCATTCGATTGTCAGGGTTGGTCGTGTAATAAATAAAATACTAAATTTGCTTCCGTGCGATATAATTTTTATGAAACTCGTGAATAGTTTCGCGCGTCAAGATACCAACACCATTCACTCCTTTCATAAAAATGGCATTACACGGAAGCTCGTTTAGTATTTTCTATATATGCCTTCTGTATTAAGTAACCTTGATCGATTTGGGCCAACCGGATAGAATGATATCCTTCATTGGTTTATCTCCTAAATGTCAAAATAACGGACGAGATAGTGTTAATTAATTGCGTCTAGATACTGTCAAGAGAAAAATGACCCGGTCTGAAGGACTACGGAAAGTATTATCAGGCTTTTACAAAGTAGGTAAACACTTTTAATGAAACTTTACAATAAAGACCTTTTTGAATTAAACAGATTGGCTAATGGGGAAAATCTATATTTGGAGATTTACGAAAGCATGGATCAATATTCTTATGTTTTACTTATATACATTCCGGTATTCTTACCGTTGTTCACTGTGTACAGACCATATTTACGAAATAATGCATTCTGTGAATTAAATTCGTGAATACGTGTTAACCCAGATAGTAATCCGACGCCGACATAACGTATATTGTGGAGGTCAGATCGACGTCATATCCTTCATAAACACCATATTTAGACATCGATGAAAAGCGGCAGGCATGAAGACAACAACTAGTAATACTTCGTCGTAGAACAATTTAATGTTTACATAAAAACTGTGTTCTAGAAAACATTGCTGTTCATAAAATACCTTACAAGGCTCATTGCCGATGCCGACAGCATCCTGTAGACGATGGTGGAAAAGGAAGAGAGGTGTCTATCTAGGTAGTAAGGTGACGATACTGTCCATCAGGCTGCCTATTATCCTGGTAGCCAATCATTAGCTAATTATTCAACCGATAAAACCGTAAAGAATGATGTCAGGCAGCCCTAGTCCATCTTATAGCTCTACTCAGATGTGTAGGGTTATTACTCATTACATGCTGCAATAGCAGATAAACACCACATCATTGCTCGATTTCTTGGTAGCACTGTCAACATTCAAATCATACAAGATATGTGGCATTCTACATTTCCTGCGTATCACGTGTGCATGGTCTGATATGCTGTAATAGACGATAAATACACAACATTGCTTGGTTGTTTGCGCACAACACTCAACATTCAAAGTATACAAGAAAGTTGTAGAAAGTTGAAGAAACGTTGCATACAATCACTTGCTGTCTAACAGTATCATACATTGAAGATTTCTGGCTCCTTGCTTCAATTGATTTGGCGTGTGTTTACAATATAAACATTGCAGACATATACCGAACAACAAATGTTTAGTAAATTTGATGAAATACTAATTTCAATAAACAAAAATGTGTACACATATGATTTATATAATCATACTATTTTACACAGAATTCATTTTTCTACCACGTGGTCATGTCCAAAATATTGTCCTTCGAAGCTCACACATTTAGATCATACGGCTGGTAAACCTGTTAATCTCTGGTATACTGATTTTGAGGACACGCTATATGACGTTATCAGCGTTATGGTAGACGTAACGTCTACGCCAAACCCCGAGCATTTGGTCGGAAAATTGAACGCTAAATCGAGATTCAACTGTGAATACTGTTTGGTTCCATTAATGCTAGACACCATCGCTGGTGGATTTGGCTCCATCTAAGCATCTTACATGCACGTCGTGTTAAAGGCACACCGACCACTGCGCTTGAGCATGGAAGCAGGCTGCATGTAACCGATTTCTGACAGTTTGCGGATTGATTCTCGTATCATTGGCCTGTTGCAAATCTCTAGCGAAATAGCCTACATTATGGAACACGATCCTCCCGCGCAGTCATGGCAGTGGCCTAGTTTAAACTTGTCCAGTTTGTTGCTCACGTCCCACGAGACGCGATATTGTACTGTAATGAACATTAACGTTGTTAGCATTATCACGAATGCTCTGGCTTGCTAGGAACCTCAATAGGATTTCATTTCGAACATTTTGAGGCATTCCACTATGTCGGCCTACCGGTATATCAAAAAAATCCATTTTTAATTTTGTTTTTGTGTGGCAGTCCTTAAAAGATTTGATACCCGCTTCCAACTTACCCTGACTGCATGTACAATTTACTGGATTCACCAAAAATTCGTTTGAAGGTCAAACCGACGTACACACCGGAAGTTAACGATTTGGTTTTGTTATAATGTTCTTGGTATGAGAGTATCTTGTGTTAACTGTATTTTGCAAACATGCATATATTTCAGGAATAAGATTTCCATGTGGACACTATATTAAAAATGTCCTAAACTATTTTGGTTCAGTATACTTGAAATGTCATCCCAACTTTGCCTAAATGTTCGTTCCACACCTGGTGGGAATTTATCAATGCTTCTCGGAACAGTATTCTTCACATTGCAAATATGATCACTTCGACCGCTTAGAGAATGGTGTCCTTCTATATCGTTAATTAGAATCATGATGAAGTCATAAACTCGTAGCATAGATTACTATTCTGGACTATTACAAACCAAGCGATCAAAAGAGTTAAAATTCGCACGATGTCCATTAATTATATCGAAAACGTTTGAAACATCTGCGGCGTCAGCATTGTTGGAAGGCTTCTGCTTCATTGGCTGTTTGAAAGAAGCTACGTAGAAGCTAGCTTAGAATGACATGGCCATCGCAGATACTATTTGCCATGGCATGAGGTTCGATGTCAGAAATGTAGTTGATGTTATTACATACTACGAGAATAGGTCTTTGTCACGTATCAACCTAGGCGTTCTGTCTCTCCTCGATCTTGCTTCTGTATTCGTCCAATGTGAGTAGCGTCTTCATCTCTCGTTCATACTCGTACAATCTTGGCAGGACAACGGCAATGTATCCCTCTGTCTGAAACTGAACAAAACCAACACTACAATAGCCAGGGCATCCTCGAACCACAGGCTATTGGTCTCCATCAAATAAGGAGATCAATAGCCTGGGGTTCGATGATGTAGCCAGGGTTGCTTCATAGGAAAAGGTTCAGTCATCCATGTAATTATTTATACCTATTTGGGTGGGTTATATGTATAACAAAAACAATTGTCTCAATTTAATATAAAATACAAGAAAGGCGTTTCTAAGATCTACATTACCGCAGTCACTACACAGTCGACATATGTAGTATATCAAAATTGCATTACTGACATATGAACTCATATTTCAAACATTCTACTTGATGACTGGCCAATTCCATATTTGTGTGTGACCTGTATTAACAATCTTCTATTATATGTCCATACAGCTGGCGATATATATATATGTATTGTGCGTGGAATATCGGCCTTATTCCCTGAAGTTGAGCAGTGTCTGTAGAGTTCAGGGAGACTACATGTACTTGCTTTCCGGAACCTGTCAAACGATGTCAAGCTGGCTTCAAGGCAGCAGCAATATATCGACGTGCATCTCATTCTGTGATGCTCAAAGGCTTCCACTGTCACGTTTTGTCACTTGATTTAGTTTGTAATTAAATGTAAACGTCCGCTTTATCATCGGGGACTTACTGAATCTCAGGTGCTTCTTGTCATTGGGCTTGATAAATAATATCTACATACTGTGCGTGCTTATATTTCCTTAAGTACCATCGTGGAACTTGATCTTCAGCAGCATCACAGGTTTAATGTTCAAACTGACATTAATATCAAGGTATCCATCATTTGAAAATGTTAACAAAATACCTTTACTGTTCAATAAAGTGTCCTTACGTTAACGAAATGCCGTTTATTGGAAGTTCGTCGGATTTTAGACCAGTACAGCTACCATCCTCCAGGGTTGCTATGTGCTACATGTGTTGTTTTCCTACAGCCGCGAAATGAGTGATTATGAAACTGAAATAGTTTATAATTGCACATTAGGAAGATGTACAAGATAAATACGTCGAAAGCTCAATGGAGCCTTGAGCTACAATTACTATATATAGAATAGATATGTTTCAGTTAAATACTACACATTCACAACTTGAAAAATACCAATACATTACTCACACATACGATGCCGGGGAAATTATCTGACATTAAACATGCTACATAAATTGTTAAATATATTGCTTTAAAAAAAATCTGCTCATCAACTGTTAAAACTACGCAATATATCAGTCAACGGTTCGGTAAGAGAGGCTTGACAACCGGCTATCTTGTAAAAGCACATGAAGGTTAGTAGTTTCCCGCTTCTATCATAAATATAGACCGTGTAGACACACCATCACCAACAAGATATATAAAAGAGTCGAATACGAGGCAGAAATACACATGGGGGTGAAAAGATTGCCAAAAGCATTATGGCAGAAGCCTCAAGTCACTCAGCGGCTCTATAAATCATACCTTATCGTAAATCAACACCGCAATTAAGATCTTGATAATGAAATGAGTTTTCAAGAAAGAAAAAAAATCCACATGATGCCCGTTCATGACAGATTTGTCATGTGAATATCTGAAGAAATGTTTCTAATTTTCTTTAGAGGTCAATCTGCCAAATTATTATCAGCTGTTCTCCAGTAATGAGCGTGAAATATCATTAGTGTGTGATAAAATCCTCCTTTTTTTCTTCTTGTTTATTTTTTGTTTGTTTGTTTGTTTTTGTGTGTGTAGATATTAACGGGATTCTAAATTAGTGTTAAATTCCAAATTATACATCTACATTTTTAAGCATAATAGGATTAATATTGTATAGAGAAGAGACTATTTCAATTGCAAATGACATACGCATAATGATAATGGATACTGCGGAAAATACATCGTTACAACAATGCAAAGTGATGTTTTGACCAATTGTAGAGTAGCAAAACAGCTTTCTTTAGATTAGTAAACAGTGGATAAAAATACCATCTACAATGAATAGATGCAAACTGATGCAATTTTGGATGAATATTCCCATGGCTTACTACATGCATAGTTATCACTAACAATGATACATATTACCCAGAAGGACATTATTTTTACATAAGTGATAAAACTCTAACATATAACATACAAACAACGAGGCATGACTTACACGTGAAACAAGAAATGTCAAACACATACTCGTAAATAGAAATTATTTAAATACAAATGTAATGCGACTGTAAAAGAAAACTTACTAATTGAGGGGCAAGTGCTTACTACTGATGAGTCTTATATATACATACACCATAACTTAGATACAGATCGATTGCAAAGTACAAAGTGGAAGTTTCATAGGTTTCAGGGCCGTTGCAATTTGTCATCAAAGGAAATGTCGAGAGCAGTGGACAAAACCGCAGCGGTAATCATTTAAGAAATGACCGTCATTTTATGGTTGTTCACTGAAGTATGAATGATTTGAAAGTGCTTGTTAAACTCGTGTGAACGTCTGACCAGAGTTTACCAGCACTTACAAATCGTTCTTTCTTCAGTGAACAACCATAAAATGACGGGTAATTTCTTATCATTTCTAAACAACTAATTTCTAATGGCAGTGATAATTATGTGGGTCATAATGTATAATGCTATGATGTAGAGCATTTTCTTGATAAATATGATCAGGAAGGAACAGAGGGGAGTGAGTGAATTATTGTTATACGTCACAGCGCGAATCTTTCACCCATACGTGACGATGGAACAGAGGGGAAGGGTTGTCACTATATTCTGTTCAAATAAGACCAAGCATGGTGTTAGCCATTCACAATAATTCAACAAATTATTGACCCAGATGTTGTACTTTCGCAAATGCTTACATAAATGAAAAAAATACTATCTAGAAGGTTAGGGAAACTCACCAGTCTGACTGATGTTATGAACAAGATAACGACATCTATCAAACGTCAGTCCAGTGAATAACAGCCTTCCTGTAGTTTTCCGGATGATGTTTTTAAATTTTTTATATATACAGTGTACAGACAACCATCAACCAACCGAGAAACACACCATTAATTTAAGAGGTTGTGTCACATGTGCATTAGATGGCCAAATGAACACCATCTCCGTAAATAAAGCATTATTTCCTTCATTTATTAAACGTATAATTAAACTATAGTAGGTTGTAGTCTTTCCTGATGGAAATAAATCCTTTATATATCAAATACCCTTTATATCAGAACAGTTCAGTGAACATATTTTGCATACTAATATTTTCTAAACTCTATATTTACAAATATACTTTACTTACACTTCATCTATACAAGGAACCTAACCCAGTGGCTTTTAATACCAAATATAGCAACTTGAGTATCACCTTGCTTGCCAGCACACCAACATTCCTTTCATATGAAAATCTGTATCATGTGCAATGTAGGGTTTTTTTTCCATATATTACAAGAACATTCAATTGTATGATAAATGTAATATAATCTCAGATATTTCTCTATAAAATAATATATGTCAATACTCAATGATAAAAGTAAAAAGACGCCTTTGCAAGGATCAGTGTGGCTTGGTGTGGGCTCCACGTCTTCCTGGTTATAAAGTATACCCTGTACCATTAGACCACAGAGCTGTACTGCCAGAAAATTGAGATAATATGCTAGTATAGTAGACAGTAATGTTTCTGGCTTATAACTCTTGCCACATTACACATAACGTGGTTGTTATGGGTTGGCTTCCAACCAGAAACATGTCTCCATATCCAATGAAAATGCTACATGGAAAGCAGGATTACCCACACATTACTTCCTAAATGTTTCCTATACACAAACTGATGCACATGCAAGTTTGTCTCATATGTCCATATAGGATAGCATATGTCCATATAGGATAACATATGTCCATATAGGATAACATTGGGCATAGTTTATCATGTTTCCTGGACACCTACTGTTAAGACATCTCTAAAGATTACCAGGCCTGTGTCTACACTGGATTGATGTCAAGACTCTGGGACAGCAAACTTACAGATCTAACGCCTGCAATCAGGACTCCTATGCTTATTTGTTTATCGCAAACTACTGACAGGTTTCTACACATGGTCTATATCTTCTCTCACAAATTTCCCATTCTAGCATACTTATACTGACCTTGTCCATTGGCTTACTGACATTGTCCATTGGCTTACTGACCTTGTCCACTGGCATACTGACCTTGTCTATTGGCTTACTGACCTTGTCCACCGGCAAACTGACCTTATCCACTATATTCCATGACATACTGATCTTCAGATATTGTAAGTTGCCAGGTATGGCATACTGACCACATTGCCCACTACTATCGCATACTGAAGAAATGGTATACTGATCTTGTTCACTATCATGGCATGCTGATCACCTTGTCTATTACCAGCTATGGCATACTGACCACCTTGTCCACTACCATGGAATACTGACCTTTTCTAATATCATGACATACTGACCTTGTACTACCAGATATGGCATACAGACCTTGTCTAATACCATGGCATACTGACCTTCTCCACTGGCAAACTGACCTTATCCACTATATTCCATGACATACTAATCTTCAGATATTGTAAGTTACCAGGTATGGCATACTGACCTTGTCCACTACCATGGCAATCTGGGCTTGTTCACTATCATGAAATATTGACCTTGTACTACCAGATATGGTATACTGACCTTGTCCACTATCATGAAATATTGACCTTGTACTACCAGATATGGCATACTGACCTTGTCCACTATCATGAAATATTGACCTTGTACTACCAGATGTGGCATACTGACCTTGTCCACTATCAGCTGTGGGTTCTGTGTCAGGTTCTGGTTGGCCTCCACCAGCATGCCTCTGATACAGCTGTACACTGTGTACTGGCAGCCATCATCACACTCAATGTTACACAGTGGAGAGTTGGCCTTCAGGATCTGAGCTCCCTGTAGGAAGAGGTGCGAATCGGTTTAGATCAGTAGGCATCTTAAATCTAGGATATTCCCAATCAGTCTAGATGTGTAGACATCCTAAATGTAGGAATAGTTCCCAATCAGTAGGCATCCTAAATTTAGGAAGAGTTCCCAATCGGCTTAAATCAGTAGACATCCTAAATCTAGGAATAGTTCCCAATCAGTAGACATCCTAAATCTAGGAATAGTTCCCAATCAGTAGACATCCTAAATCTAGGAAGTTTCCAATCAGCTTAGATCAATAGACATCTTAAATCTAGGAAGAGTTCCCAATCGACTTAAATCAGTAGGCATCCTAAATCTAGGATGTTCCCAATCGGTATAGATGTGTAGATATCCTAAATAGTTCCCAATCAGTAGGCATCCTAAATCTAGGAAGAGTTCCCAATCAGTAGACATCCTAAATCTAAGAATAGTTCCCAATCAGTAAACATCCTAAATCTAGGAAGAGTTCCCAATTCGACTTAAATCGGTAGGCATCCTAAATCTATGATATTCCCAATCAGTAGACATCCTAAATCTAGGATGAATTCCCAATCAGCTTAGATCAGTAGACATCCTAAGCCTAGGAAGAATTCCCAATCGACTTAGATCAGTAGAAATCCTAAACCTTTGAACCTGGGTCATACAGTCTCATTTTACATGAATAGGACTCTCATATTGCAACTAATGTTTTGTGAAACAGGTTCCTGGAAGCACTACTATCTTAAATGCATATTGATGATCATTTCAGAATAATTGTTATCTAGAGCTGCAAAGTACAATGATTTGCCTTACATACACAAAGAACAATTCTGCCAATACATTAGTGGGACCTATAAAGAAGTAATATATTTCAACCAGAATCACTGAAATCTAATCTAAAAGACATTTTCCCAATATGTAAGAATATGTATGGAGATATCCAAACAGTTAAATTGAATCACCCTACACTATCAAAAAATAGAACCTAAATGAATTTTCAGCCATATTCGATTCTGATGCTTTATAAATCCATGTCCTGATAGCATGTATATAGTTTTCTGTATATGAAATGACGTCAAGATTTGTCCATCTTGCTGTTTTATTTGGGGCGGGGTATGACATTAGCTATGATGGCAACTATTGATCCTCTTTGATAGGGGAACAGTGGGTGATCGGGAGATTGGCAATTTATTTTTTTATGAACCAAAATTAGCATTAGGAGGAAAACTCTGGTTATTTGCTACTTTAAAAAAAAAATCTTCGATTCAAGTTACATTCCAGGTGCAACACGAGATATTCCATACGAACCCTCTTAGATTTCCCAGTGACCTTGTTATCCAATCTATTCAGGTCCTCACTGACCTTGAAGTTGACGGAGGTCACCACCTTCCTGCGAGCTACAACAGGGTGAGACGCTGCAAGTGTTACGATGCAGATCCTACGACAAATGGACAACATCACAATCAGGTGGATCAATAATAATTTACTGAGAAACTTGCACATTGGTTGTTATTGTCATTGATAACAGATTAATAACAGATTAAGTTTTACGTAGGAGTTGGAAACTGATGAGTCAGTTATTTTAGTCATAAAGATGAGGAGATATATTAACTTAAATTATTTGGAAATCTAGTCCATGTGAGGGACTATATTGCACACTGTAATTTGCTGTAATAGCCCGCTACACTATATAGCATGCAGGGGGACAAATACCGCAATTTAGAAAAATATATTGTCATATAGCCCAAAGTTTATAAATTGATAACAAGAGACAGAATAGAATTTATTCTCACAAATCATGTAGCATGAGAGAAGTAATAGAACTATATACATACATATAGATACATAACTTACAATATACATACAATATACAGGATTGTACAATTAGCAGCTTAAAGAAATGATAGGCCTGCTTTAATGTATTTATACAATGTAAACAGTAATGAAGGATATTGAGACTTTAGTAGATATACCAGGTTTTCAATAGTAGGGTTATTTTAGAAATAGTTGGAGAATATTTGTTTTCGTAAATTTGATAAGATTGATATTTTAGCAAGAAATTAAATTCGTCACCAACTTCTATGTGACAAAGTGTGCATATTCTATTTCATTTAGGTATGTTTAACCACCTGTCAGTTGCTATTGGTAACCTGTATTGTTAATTGTTCTAAATTTGGATTCATTGTTGGTAATGTAATTTTAGTAAGTAAGGTTATAATGATAGAGCAGTTTTATACCTAGTATATGTATCACATTTTGATAACATATTTATATTAGTATGCTAGGTTTGCTTGAATTGGTCAATTAATACTAACTTACCGGAATGTTACTGTTTAGCCGTTCTATACTTGGGACAAACTGAGATAACAGTATATAATTATATCCTGTATATTGCAATACAGATTTTACACTTTCTGTTAGCTCAAAATTGCAATTTGCATCATTGATAGACATAGTATCCATTGTATTATACAGAAGATTTGACAATTTATTATGTGATTAAATAGGTTTGGCCCAGAATGACACTATTCTAGATTTAATGATAATATGAAGAGGATACCTGCCTATTTCACCATAGACCATGTAGTCTGGTGTACTTTGTATTACGTTAATAACATATTTACATTTTACATTATATTAGACATTTATCTAATATGCATATAGCCCCATATTCCCACTGTACAGTAATACTGGTAGTACATGTATTAGCTGATCAAATAACTTTAGTCGCCAGTCTATAGGAATTTCTAGTTTACGTATGATGGACCTAGATGCTAGTCCTGCTGAACTTGTAATTGCTTTGAATAATCTAACAGTACTACTGATCATTTTACTCAAGAGACGAAGCCACAGACATGCGACACAGACTTGCTATTTAAAACTAACTGTATTGAAAAAAGGGGAGTTGGTGGAGAAGAACACATTGGTGACACCAGTGATGATGGACCTTGCTCTTTTGTGCAAACGATCAGCAATAGATAGAGCAGATCACCTCAAAAGTAATCTTTTTTAATGCAGGAAATTACGGTACTAGTATTAAAAATATAAAAGTTGTATCAACTCACAAATTCTTTGACAATAATACAGGTTAATTCACGAATCCTGCAGGTATACTCTTACATGGTACATGTATGATGTATGTACCATAGATTAGACTCATAATTACTTCCGAGAAAGGATTAAATTCTTTGTTTCATTACTAGTATTTTAAATAAAAGAAACAATGATAGCTATAGACACAATACCAAATGTCACAGAAGTATTGGTGTACTTAGACTAGATTTTATGAATGATTCTTTAAACATTGAAGTTTTCATATAATACTAAAGTTATGAAATGTATTTTTACCAATATATTATATCAGAGACACTTACTTATTGGAATGTGACAGAACACAATGGTCTTCTCCGTCATTTCCTTTCACATCTGTACAGGAAATAAATATGCATGTATACATCTGTGCAATAGTACACTTAATTACATCTAGAAGGGTTTGCTAGAATATGTCTGCAGAATACATCATAAATGTGTGATACGATAAATATGACTTTGTAATTCTCAGCATACATTCTGGTGACAATACCTTAAATAGATGATGTACATACAAATGAATATTGACAATAGAGATCTGGGACCCACATAACCACAAATTGCAACAGAAATTTGTTTCTTCACAATTCATCTCAGAGGTCTCTAGAATAATATGAAAAATCTACCTGAAGATGTTGATGCTAGTTCGTGGAATATCCTGTTGCAATTATATCAGAAATATCCACTCGGACACATTAAAGTGACATGATCACTGCATTCATCCATGTAATCGGCCCTCGTAACTTTATTTTCTCAATATTCGTAATTAGCATGTGACAATGATTATTTTTGTCAAAGAAAATATAACATTAATAATGTATTATTCGAGTATTACTATTACGGTATATTACATATTGAGTCATATCAATTTTATTTTTTTGGACTCCCTACATCACGTTTTTTTGCATGTATCGTGGATTTGGTCACGTGACAAAAATAATGATGGCCATGCGCTAAATAGAAATATTCTCGAGAGCCAACTACATGGATGGATTTTGTTAATCTATTAGTATGATGAGTGTTTTTGAACTAACAAGTCATTCAAGAACACTTCATATCAAGTGAGGAGATTACATGTGCATTTTATTGTGCGACCCCCTGCTGGGATCATGAAAACAGACACTTCTTGATATAGTTTGCTCTCTAGCCTTCACAAAATGATATCCCCCCCAAAAGTAGCTTATGCCATACTTGGCCCTGTTAATGGCCGGGTAGTGATAAAGCTTTGCCTGCTTCGCTATACTCACTTCATAAGTGACTCCCTTCTTATGTGAGTATAGCAAAGCAATATCACTACCCGGCCATTAACACGGCCAAATGCCATGGTCAGCAGGGAAAGCTAGATGAATCTCCAAGTTAAATTTGTGTAGCTGTTGTATCAATATCAATTAACTGGGAACTGTAGTTGCCATATCAGTGTGACTATGATTAATTCATCAGTGAGAGGGTTAACATCCCTGAAACACTGATCTGTGTCCAGCATCTATTATTATTTTTTTTGTAAATATTTACAAACAAATTAGTCATAATACCCAATGTTTACATATTGGACACCATCGAGTGACCAGTTTTTGTGGTATGAAGGTTCGAAGCGAGCTGCGAGTGATCTACCATATTGATGATTGTATCAATATTTTAATGTTAAACGTAAAGAACACTCACTTCCTCATTCTTTTATCACAAAACACTGCTATTGCCACGCTTCAATTTAACAATACACCGCCCCAAGTGAAGTCATCACTTCAGCAGCTATGCAACTGCTACACCCCTTTCTTTGGTAAATAGAATAATGTCTATTTACGGAGATCAAGTTGGAACAAAATTCATTTTAGAAACTGTTTGGCAATATTCCGAAGCATAAATAAACCACAAACTAGTTCAAATAATGTCAATTTCCCTTAAATAGAAATATTAACATAAATACGTGATGCAATGTGCAAAATGACGAAAATGACAAAATTAATGCTAAAATATCTTGAAAATGAAATTTTGTCTATCAAAAATACTAAAATTGTCCTTTTAATGAGACATTTTATGATGAATATGAAATCAATATAAGAAATAGCCCAAAAAGGATCCCATATCTTTTGAAATCGACAAGAGACATTCCATTGAGGTCATGTGCTTTATGATGTTAAACATGCGTGCGAGAAGATGATATGACTGTCATATTCTTTAGGGCTTGCAATTTATTTATTTGCGAATTATTTACATCCCATTAAAAAGTGCATAAGCTTACAGCTACATTTTCTAATGTTTCACTTTGTTTGATTGCATACTTACGCAGGTACAAGGTATAATAATAGATTTGTGGCTGCATCAGTTTAATGTTATGACGTCAGTTTTCTCCATGCTTGTCTATGGTGCGAACAAATCAGTATGAAGTCAAGTTTTCTTTTAAATTTGTTTAGGGTATTCACAATTTTTAAAAGTTTATGTACACTCAAATACCTACAGATGAAAAACTTGTTTACATTAAAAAAAATGTTTACATAAACAGAAGCCTGCCTTTAATAGATGCAGTCATAGACTGAGAGTGTCACAAAATTAATAGAATTGCCTACACTACTATTCAAGGATTTACTGTATGTTCAACTGTACACAGACAAATTAGTGTGTAAAAAAGCTAAATGAATTTCACGGTCACTGAGGTATGATTGGATGTCAACATAAAATATGACTGATGAGAGCTAGAGCTAGTGGTAGCAGTGGAAGAGCCAGGAAGACTCAGAGGAAACCAG
>JAUTBT010061155.1:0-14734 GCA_032361225.1 Lepetodrilus schrolli | reverse complement strand
CGCAACATCCGTAGCGCTGAATGTTGCAGTAAACCTGCGAGCACCGGCTGGTACTGACAAGACCAAGGAAGATAACTACATTGCTACAGACATCGCATTCTATCAATATCGCGTCGGAAAGGTAACTTTCGCGAACATTGATGCCGGGTCCCCGGGGTGGGATTTGAACCTGGAACCTTGCCCTTGACTCCAAAGTCTAACTGTTTTACCACTGCGCATCATGTGTGTGTGCATGTGTGTATATGTGTGTATGTGTGTATGTGCGTGTGTGTGTGTGTGTGTATGTGTGCGCGCGCTGTATGTGTTTTACGACGTACAATGAGTACTTCCTAAACATAATTATATAATATCCGTCGAGATACAATAATTTTGTGACACGTTCTTCTTTGCCTTTGGTCATACAATATATTTTCTATTCATGTTTTTTTTTCCTTCTCATAATTGAATTAAGTATATGCCATCTATTGTGTCATTTTTTACGTAAACTAGATACTATTTAGGTTCAGCCCGGACAATGAGTGTGTGTCTTTGAGATAATTGAGAACAAGCTTATGTCAGACTGACATTTAATGTAATGATATCTCAATAATACCATTCGTAATATTGTTTCCAAATTGCTTCAAGTGACTAGCTTATAAAAGATTAGTTTGAGCAAAATTCGATCTACTACATTTTGACGAACTGTTGTATACACGAGGAATAATTCTACGTGCATTTTTCTTTCGTCATCACGGAAGATGAATAAATTTAATTTCCTCACGAGATTTTATTTCTTTTTATATTTAGGTTTAAAGCCGGGATTTTTGTACAAACGTCCAAACGTTCTACCACCCGTCCCTCGCACGTCATTTACAACGGCGATAAACAAATCTAGAGTATGGAAGACGATCGTCACTTGGTATTGTCATATGTCAATACGAATTAGATATATGTCACAGAAAACATACTTACCGTAACAAAGAATTAGTCTCAGAACTCCATTTTCATGACAATTTCTTTCTATGGCCAATACTTTCTGTAGTGCTCACATATCTACAACGCTGTTTTACTGCTTGTATTTCCATTTATAAATCCACTGGGATATTTTGAGCATTCAAAGAATTTTAAAACGTTAACCGAATATATGTTTTCAAGCATTCGACATCGCAAACAGTTGATAATTAACGTACATCAGCATGTAACTGAAAACATTATATGTATGTAGGCAAAGGCTTTTATTTATTCCATTTCAACGATAGAAAAAAAAATCAGCGATATGGAACATATTAGATCTTCGGGTTGAAGGTGCACAAATATACACAACACTCGAATAACTTTCAGTTAAATACATCCAGCAGTTTCCGTGGTTGTCGCCAGATTTCTTCGGCGTCTGTGGTAAATGGGTTCGGCTATCTGACCGGATTGCAGCACGTGGATGTCGTAAAGTTTATCGGACCACACCATGTGGATGTCGTAAACTTGTTCAGACCATAGTTTACGTCAACGTTTCCGACTTTTGTTGAAACAATGCGTACGCATTGCCCATATATCAAAGGGCAGGGGCAACGTTAATTCAGCTCGTATTTCGTGAACCATATTGGAGAATTTTAAGTTTGTTTTTCTTGCTAAACTACAGAGGAGACGTCTCGAGTAGTATACTTTGTATCCATTGAAAGGAAACGCGTATTCTAGTATTAAACATATGTCCATATGTACGTTCTGTATGACATTAGTAATATGTTTCATTTAACCTCCTCACTGCTAGCGGCAACCAGACATGCACAACTTGACAGTGACAGTCTGTATATTATGATAAAAGCAGATCTTAATATTTTTACAAGTAAGGATTTTAGACTGATTGTTTTCCGTTATTATTATGTCAAGGAATCATGGTATGCAGTATCATTAGAAAATTAGGAAAGTTACTATACTGTGAACAGTGAACGTGTACTGTAGCGCACGCGCACATCCGCCAAACACACACACACACACACACACACACACACACACACACGCACACACACACACACACACAAGAACAAACAAATACACACACACACACACACACACTCTTACACATTCTCTCTCTCACACATACATACAATAGTATCTATGCTGTACGTGTCGCACACAAATTAATCTATGAAGGGTACCATAGTATCTGAAAGGACATTAATTTATACAATTAGATACACTGTCAATGATTAGATATACGTGTACTACAGTTCCATCCCACATAGGCGAAGAATCTGGTAAACATAAACACTCCATGTTCATGAGCCAATTACATTCCATTCACAGACTTCGAGGCCGTACTTGTTGGTGTTTCACAAACACGTCTGTGGTCTGTCGGAGTTAAAGTGAAAGGTAACCCGGTACATATCTCGACCTAATTGTACAAACAACCCTTCACCAATTGAGAGCGAAAACAACATTACTGACATGGAATGTTGCCTCCGTATACGTCATTGAACTGCCAGGATATCCATTTGGGAAAAACCAAGGCTTACAAGCGATAAATATGGTCATATGTTATTGGGTCTTGTCAGCGTGTTGAAAAGCTTATCTGTTGTATTTTGTGAGGTTTCGTTGAGAAGCTTGCTGGCTAGGGAGACGAGTGAGTGAAGCTGGAATGTGCATACCTCGTCTGTTTTGGAATCAAATCAAGTAAATATAATAGCAAATGGTGCTATCCTGCATCAATCCACGCAAAATGCACTTTGAAATTAATGGCATCGTTTGCAGTTTTACATTTCTTAAGATATTACGAAAATAGATATGAGGTAGGCCTACTGCTGCAGGATGGATTCTGCATTGTACACTAATAACTGTTGTTCCATAATTAGTTTGCTAAAGTGGATATCAACTCAAACACATGCGTCTCTATTTTATGGAAGTGTCAAGGACATGGAAGCCAGCATATCAAGTAAATCTTTCATGGAATGTGTCCTTTATGTATAGATAGCTGCATCAGTCTATTTGCATGCATCCTACGTTTATTAATTAATCGTATTCGGCTGTCAACAGTATTATGTCTATATTTAATGATGCATGGCTGTACATATAGATTCATTGAGTGAAGTGACCGTACAATAGCAATGATATTTATGACAAAAGACAAAGCCATTCGTTTTACGTGTGGTACAAGTCTTAGGGAAACAACATGGTATTCTTTACATGTAATATAAATATAGCATCTAAATCAACAACCCATGTTTTGTTGTTACTACGAGTAAAAATAAATAAATAAGTAACGTGTCAATGGAAACGTTCAGCTTCAAACGGGAAAATTCCTGCGTATTACGTCGCATAATTAAGTTGATTGCGTGATATTTAACAGGCTTGCCCACTCCGTCCACAAAATGATGTGACGTAATACGCAGGAATTCTCGCCTTTGAAGTTCAACGTGGAAAAAATAATTTAAAGGTCTCTAAGATGTTCGCATAGTACTATACTAGAAGTAACGCATACAGCGAATCAATGTATCCATTAATTAAAATAAGGCGTTGATAGCTCTGATACTGAGCAATTTACACATACGAATTATGACATATCGTATGTTTACATTACGTTCCATGTGCATGCGTTCTTAACACTGAGCAAGAACTAATAATAGGAAAAAAATATACAAAAGAAACATATAGTTCACATTGAAATAGCAATCGCCCATCATACAAACAGAATTGAGAAAGATATTCATTCGTTTTATTTTTGACATATGGCACGTTGTGTAACTTATAGAAACTCCATTAATATATGTTATGTATATCGTTAACACAAGATAACTTCCCGCGGAACATCTCGCAATGGTTTAAGCAATATTTTGACGATAAAAGATTAAACATATATCGCGGGTTGATTAGTGGCATCCATCTTCTTAAACAGCCAGCATTATTTAGATTTTATTAAAGGGTATCATTCCTGTTTCGCCTTTTTTTTTTCAAATGTGAAATAACTTTGCAAATAACAGTTCCTACATTACACATACATGTACGTGTAGACCTTGATCTGCCAACCATCGACTGCACCAATGCTATCGTCTAGTGAATTTCCTGCTTTATCTTACAATATCCACATATCACCTTCGTTTAACATTACGATGTTGTTACTATGAACTAGTCGGAATGTGTGTGTCTAGCTTAGCCAGTAGTTAATATAATACGTCGGGAACGTTCCCTTCAACGGGACAATCGTAAGGCTACGAGTCGTAACTCCATATGCACGTATATAGGAGCGGGTTTTTCCTAAGTTGACATAACTTGTACCCAATCATTTTCTATTGTGAATAAAATATGTTTAAACATGTTAACGTATGAGAGTTACGACTCATTGCACTACGATTGTTCTGTGGAACGGGGGCCAGACCCAGGTATTTGCGCTTAATGATAATTAATTTAGTTCTATTTTTTTGTTCCCTTGACATAAATCCTGACATAAATCACGATCGAGCCCTTGACACGTTAAAATTCCCCACAGAACGATGAGAATTATCATTGCAAATTTTACGTTGATGTGACACTTTATTACTTGTCAACACATCGGTAGCCATGCCAATTTAAAATATACGACTGTTACTGAATCATGGCAACGATAGCGTTATATGTCCGCAGAGGCCGTTATGTCCGCTTCATAATGCGACAGTAATATATTGCAATACACAAGTAAAATTAGTTCTTCGTGGTAAATGACTTACCATTAGTACATTCTCGTTCTTGTTTTACAGACTCTACATGATCTAACACCATACTATCTATCTGACCTACCGAGTTTCAGGTCATGCAATGCTCCCCTGATTCAACCTGTAAAGACCCGTACAAATTAAGTCATTCGGAGATCGGTCATTCCAGGCTGCATGGAACAATCTCCAACAAAACATCCATGAAATAGACAAACTTTGCACGTTCAAGAAAAGACTAATAACCCACTTCTTCAATGAAGTGCATGGATACTCCTTGTTCACCCATTTCCCAAAACGCATTTGAGCAGTTGTCGGATACCGGTAGTTATCCGAGTCTGACGACGATGGGAGACCAGGCTCCGACGGTATTAACGGTTTTACATCATGGCTTCAAGTTCTTTAATGTTACTTTTATGAGATATTTTGTTGCAAATGTGTTAAACTATTTTGTCAATTTACGCAATATGCAATAAATACATAGTAATGGACAGATGTCCTATGTTATATTCTAATAATGAGTCGTACAACTGGCGAGAGGTAATGGACAGATTTCCAATGCTAAAGCGGAGCAACTTTAATATATGTACCAGTATAGATATGTTTTAGTTCTATTGCGTTGCACAAAGTACATATGCAATGAATTTCGTATAGCAGCTGTATACATCGTGTTTTGATTCTCAAGAAAAATACAACTACGTTTGCATTCTCGTTTCTTTTCCCTCCATTAAATTCCGTGAAGGTTGCATGAATATTGTTTCGCAATGTATTCGATAAAATACCAAAAGGAATAATAGCTGTATCGATCATTTCACTGATAGTGAGTCCAGTGTAACTGAACAATCTACACCAGATTTCAACACTAAACTCGTCTTCCATCCATTTTGAAAGTAATTTCTTATTGCAATCGTACTTGGTTTCTAGTTGTGGTTATGTTAAATATTAATTCTTTCATGTGGCTTGTCATTGCATGCAGGAGGAAACCTGCAATAACTACACCACTTAATGCTGCTGTAGACCTGCAAGAGTCTTGTACTGATGAACCAATCACGGGAGTTCAGACGTGTTTTATCATGACCGGGATTGCAAAGCTAACTTTAGCAGACATTGATGTCATGTCGACCGAGTCCATGAATATTAATGAAACCGCAAGTATGACGATATAATCTAACATTCAATCACTGGATGCAATGAATATGATCCAGGATATATCCTAAGAATCTAGTCTGTAGTGTTTGGCGATATCTCTGCAAATAGCACGTGCATGGCTCGTTACTAATGTAATCGTAACGTCAATCGTAGCAATAGTGTATTCTGTGGCTTAGGTTATCGTTAAAGGGCTAACATTAGAGACGCCGTTTCCTATAGTAGGCCCCTCATTTCTGTGCTTTTGGCGTGATATTAACCTTCTCCTGCTGGATTAGGCGCAGGCACTGTTCTATGAGGCAAGTTGCCTCCAGCGTGGGCAGTCAACTAGTCCTGTCGCGATATCGACCATTTCTATTAAAGGTTATTCGGGTCCAACTTGCAGCAGGGTCCGGAATTGATCATCATCCCAAAGATCTGTTCATAAGGAAGGTTGCTATAATGGCGACAGCTTTGACTTGCATCTGTCTACTAACCCAGAAAGGGGTTCCTGGCGCAATGAGCTAGCGATATGAGCATCACAACCATCAGCGTGGGAATCAGGATTGTGTCGCACTGCAGTCACAGGATACAAGATCAGTTTATCCATTATGTTTTGTGATTCTCGGTTCCAGTTTCTGTGTCAGGTGTGAACACAATATTGTGATTGGTGACGTAGATGTATCTGACAGTGATTAGAAGTGTGTACATGGCATGGCGTTTCTGCGGGGGCTGTCATCGGATTCTGATACGTTGTCATGGTCATGCTGATGGTCCTTCGTAGAGATTGATCTACTTCCGGTATCCGTTGAACCAGTCATTCTACAATTAGAGTCGTCTGAGACAGTGAAGGAATTAATAATGGTCTTATGATTTCAAATTCATTTTCATTAAGGCTAGTTAGACCACAGTATATACTATATATAATAGACTGGGGGGGAAAAGAAACTTGATTTCGACTAAATGAGACTTTGGAGTGGATTTAATGCAGTTTTCTGTTATGTTACGCCACACCAAACAGCGTTGTTTCCCGTCACTTTATTTGACCAATTGCTCAAAACGTGACGGCGAGTTAACGTCAAAACTGGGCCAGGGTATCGGGACATCTAGCAACAAGACATGCAGAGTGCGACCGATTCACAATAATTTGCGGGGTGACACAACCCTTGAACATTTCCGAGAGAAGATAATTGGGCGATGGCAGCGATTGCACAGATGACGCAACAGGTTGTCCATCATCCAATACGTAATGTCACTTGCGCTGACCCTGATCGTGGACGATCTACTGTTGGTTCTTAGCTGAGTCCACGTTCTCAGAGTATGTATCGCCTGTTGGTTGCAACCAAACACACGCACAACTTCCGGTACGGCTTATGCAGCTTCCAACCTGCACACGGCGCGTCGCCGGTCGATAATCAACAGTCTAAGGATTTTAAAAGTTGAGACCGAAGGTCGATGGGTGTACGCGAACTTTCGGCTTGTAAAACCAAAATCGTATTAATAGACCTACAGGAAAACGAAATTTCTAACTTTCTAACGTACCTGTCGAGGGCGGCCGTCATGACGTCACAGTAATCATGAGGTCACAACTTTTAACTATGGCCAAACGGGGTGTAAGAGTTTTTCCAGGACACCTATCAGCCAATCAAATCGCTAGAATCGTCGCATATTTTGGATAACTGTTTTTCTGTGTGTCATGAACGATAGGCGTATTCTCACGTGAGTGTGGCGCCCTTTTAATGGTGTACACCAAATTGTCCATACGTGCGGACGGTTCAGTATCATCGAGTGTAAGTACTTGAAAAGACATGCCAGCATATGGGCTAAACATATTCTACCAATTGAGATATTTTAACATTCAGTGAGTTCTTATGAGCAACTTTGTAATACAATCAATTTTATTTATTTATTTGTTCAGAATATGGGCCGATGTAATGCATACAGGTATTCGTTAACTTTCACTTCAGTGTTTACCCCGACTCTGTCTGCCTGTCTGTCTCTCGTAAATTCATGTCTATCTCTTGCTCTTATCTATTTCCTAGCTTTAACTCTTCCTTCTCTCTAGTTATATGTGTACGGTACTCAGACAAATACTAGTACCTCTATATATGAGAATTAGTCATACTACTATCGTCGCAAATGGGTGAAAGATTCCCGAGGCGACGTTAAACTCCATAATCACTCACTCACTAGTCATACCATATGATTTGACATTTTCTTTGTATTATTAATACAATATACTCAGATTACGAGTCTACGTGTTACATCTATGCTGAGATACATCTGTAATATGGATAAAATTGAGTTAATTTTCATGATTTTGATAACAGTAGACTCGAAGATGAGTGACAGTGTCTGGTTACAGGTTTCAGATAACTGATATTGAGATGGCATAAGGGCGTATTCAGAGTCGGCTATACTAAAATGCTTTAATTGCAATTGAGTCAGCAGTATGTAAAATGTCATCAGACAGTAATACAGACAATACGTAATGAAATATGACCTTTTACCCGACGTT
Source organism: Lepetodrilus schrolli (assembly GCA_032361225.1). Taxonomy (NCBI): domain Eukaryota; kingdom Metazoa; phylum Mollusca; class Gastropoda; order Lepetellida; family Lepetodrilidae; genus Lepetodrilus; species Lepetodrilus schrolli. The sequence continues at coordinate 6,436 of JAUTBT010061155.1, read as the reverse complement.
CTTATTAAGAATGGCAATTTAGAAAACTAAGATAAATACGTGCTAAAGATTTCTTTTTCTGGAAATCAATATTCATTTTTGTTGCACAGGAGTAATCTTGTTAATCGAGTATAACTGACTCAGTAACCGACTATTTCTTGTGCTACGGTGGAGTATATTTAACAAGACACTGGCTTATGTTTTAGGGGATGCACAAAACATTCTACCTAATGTAATAATCAACAAATGGTATTCCTCGTCAATGATCTTCTCGTTGGTGGCTGCATGACAGTAGTGAATGAACAGTTAACCGTGTCCCTGCTGGATTAGACACAGGCACTGCTAATTTCATAAAATACTATGTGAAAAAAAAAGCTTTCCTTAAAAAATAAGCATGGAGACATGAAGTATAATGGTTAGTGAATCCAATCCTAGCTTGATTTCGTCCTGCCACATGTATTTATATATATACACACACACACACACACACACACACACACACACATATACACACATACACACACACGCACACATACACACATACACATTAACACATACACACATAGGTTGTCATTATTTAATTATATTTTCCATTTCATTACATTTATTATTTATTATTGAAGCATTAGTCCAATTACAAATAATCTACGGTACAATGCTGGTATTCCAAAAATCTCCACCTTCGTTTTGAGATAATTATTCCAAAGCAATGCTTCTAAAAGCGAACGTGAGACTGACAGGTTTGAACTACGTAAATACTCACCTCAGTATTGCAGAGTATAGGAAAATACAGCAGGTTTGTTTACAAAGTCGTAAGTTGCAGGAGGAAACACATATTTTTGCCTACACCCAATATATTGGTTTATTTGGCCAGGTAATGCAGTTAACATGGACGATCAACCACGATACTCCAGTGTATGTGTCAGACGTTGTAATAACACCACGACGTTCACCGTTCAAACTTCAAGCTTCCACGTAGTCCAGCTAAACCTGAACGTACGTTGTGTTTTTGCTAATCGGAAATTGAGTACAGTCCCATCGGAAATAATCACTGAAAACGTAGATTTAGTTGATTAAAACATACAAACACCGATCCATTAAAATCAAACAAGCATAAACAAACACGGCAAATCAAAATACGCTAGTTTCATTTGGAAAACAGTGGTGCATAGATACGCGGCGTTGTACATGCGCGTCCACGTGTGTGGCGTCTGCCCTCGTATACATTCGATAAGACCAACTTTTAGATGATATTTGCCTCGCAACTAACACGTAATCTGAACAACTCCTTAAGTGTCCCGATATCAACGGATAACTTATACAGAGTTTTGTTTTGAAATCCGGAACTGTTGATACAAGTCCGCAGACGTATATATTTGAAACGAGTCTTCGCCAAGTACACATGCGTGGACATTTGTGAACGTCTCCACATGGTGTGTGTGTGTGTGTGTGTGTGTGTGTGTGTGTATGTGTGTGTGTGTGTGTGTGTGTGTGTGAGGGAGGGAGAGGGAGAGAGAGGGGGAGAGAGAGAGAAGAGAGAGAGAATGGCTTGGGAAGGGAGAAAGGAGGATATCTTTCTCATCGATTACAATGGGAGTAGGTACATGCATGTCGACGAGTGGCAACAATACGCTAGTACAAAAACAGACTCTCACACACAGAATCCACCCCAATAAAATGGTGGTCCTATTCACCTATAGGGATGCTGAATACTCGTATAGAATTGCAATGATTCCTATTTGGTTGACATCGTAGCCTATTTTCTTGCATTTGCATATCATACTGTTAGCTTTCTAGCATATTGGTTTCTGTTACGTCCAATAGTAAGGAGAGCCTGATAAACAATTTTCATCGGAATAATCTACATATATTATTACGGAAGGCAAGTTACCTGCGTGCATTAGGAAACAAAGTTGTCAAATAAATATACGACTACAGCGCAAATAATTACCTTAAACTTAATATAATCGTTGAACTAAGAACTTGTAGAAAAGCGATTCAAATCCTGATATGATATGTATTCATTTAATTGAAAACTGAATAGTGGTGTTTTACCCGTAGTGAAAACACATTCTATTATCTGTCATAAAAAAACTTATTTTTTTCACTGCATTTATGTAATGAATATTGTTTCCTGTTGACGATTTAATCTATCAGTTTGTAGATGTCTAACATGATTTAATCTATCAGTTTGTGGATGTCTAACATGATTTAATACATTGTTCTATTTAACTACATTAAAAACCAAATCTGCTGCGAACACTTAAAACTAGAGAATACAAGTACATGCACGTCCAAGTTCAAGATTATTCACTTAAACCACACTCAGTAGTATGCAACATATAATGTCCATGCACGTCCAAATAAAGAAATAACCATTGGTCGAAATGCCAATTGGTCGAAAAATAAGTACTGTCTGTTATGTAAACATTACCTTATTACCTGTGTATTTAATGAACTGGCCCATCAATTGAGTAAACTAAACAGATGGGTTATTAATTTATTACGTTTTCCATTGGACACCTTCTGAAGCTGCAGTGATTGCAACATTCTGAATGTAACATTCTGAAGAAAACTGCTCCTTTAGTGAAAAATTTGTACTTGAATGAATGAATTTTTTAAATGTTGAAAAATGTTTTGTAAAATAACCATTTTTAGATGGAGACCTTCTTATTTAATTATTTAAAGATATTCACGAGAACATGATCCAATACATGAATTGTTTCGAATGAAGGAAAACGATATTTGTCATATTTGCATACTGTGTGCGTTAAACGATATCTATACGTCTATACAATAGTAATCAGTTTCAAACTAATCTGGAACAGTTCATTATAATGACTGAGGTAATAACATGTATATCAGTAAAACTATTGAACGTTTATTGTTCGTTTGGACGTTCGACCAACTGGGAATTCGACCAAATTGGAGTAAGCCGGAATACATACTAGTAATTAAACATGATTTTCGTTTGTTTTTGTGTACTCATCCAGTCAACAACGTGCCATTATGCCGACACGTGAAGCAGTTGGACAGATATAAACGTACGTCATGAATGCCGTCTCCCTTAGCTTCACCCCATAGACATGAAAACCACCTCAGGATTTGACAAGTGAAAGAAAATAACAAACAGACGAGCATATCAGCCATCTCGCACCAGACGTCATTTTTTTTTTGGCGGGTGAAATGATATTTTCACCAATATGTACAGCAGAATATGTTTTTTGCCACAATAATGTCATTATGTCACAATTACTTAAAACACGTTTATTTCGTATTTAAAGAAATGAATGGGCTAATAAATCACACTGTACAAGAAAGTGTACTTATGTACTATAGGTTGTTTACAAACGTTTCTAACCAATTTAAGATTTAAGATTTTTTTACTAGCGATTTAGAGGTGAGTTATCTTGGTTTATGCCATCTATTAATCGGGTGTTCTGGATAGTACTAAAACCATTCTTTCAAAAATTGCCAGACACATTTTTCGAAACATTAACTAGCGATCGGATGCAATATATTTTTGCTAGAAGCAGCGAGCGATACTTTCTAATCGCATTTTATTTTCTCGCCTCCATTATTTTATTTTTGAATGGCTATTTCTGTTATGGCACTTGGCTGAGTTTCTCCTGGTACGATGACGTCAGAGGTGACAGCTGGGTTGACTGGAGTAGAGGCGCGACCACACCGAGCACGATAACGAAATTGTTTGAAAATCGTTATACTAGTAAGCGCAAAATATTGCAGGCTACCCGATCACACTGCAACGATAACGATATTTCGTTATGCTAAAGTCACATATACACCGGCCTCGTACGAAATTTTATACCTATAGCGGACTTTTAAGATTTAGGGGAATCGGGGGTATCGCAGGGGTCTGCGGCATCCGTGTGTAGCAGTCACATATTCGGCGGGGCCCGAGCGGTGCACTTTGAAGTATTCTCGACTCCAATCGCGAGGCGCCCGTATGTAGGCTGTAAGGGTACCGCAGGATAATCCTATGGACGCCGCCCGTACGATTACAGATCAATCGCATGGCGCCCGTGCAGACAATCTTAAGGACATTATAGACTAGGCGATTTTTATCGCCGCAACAATGTTTCCATAAGTTGCGGCAACATTTGTCTCCGCAACGCTTTGCTATACATTATATGCGACCGTATACGGAAAAGATCATGTTCCTATTCAAGGCCTTTAGCGTCCTATGGCGTCCCAAACTCGTACAAATGTTGCGGGGGCCGTACTGGGTCCGTGCGGTGCCCGTGCGATGCTACGACATCTACGGGCTTACGGCCTGTACAATTTTCTACGACACATCAGGAACTTTAACTCTGCGCCAAAAGCTCCCGATGCGCCGTACAGCGAGGAGAGAACGCCAAGGCGCCCGCAGAATAGCCACGGCAACCTTGCGGCCGCCGTGAGATTTTGCACATTTCCCACGAATGGGGCGTACGGACCCTTATCCCGAATCGGAATTGGTGTGGCCGCGCGTTTACTCTAGTCAACCGACAGCGGCTTAAGTGGCTATTCTGTTAAATAAAACACCCAGATATTTCCATTTCAACTCGTGTTTACTGCTACCCAGAGGAAAGCTGTTGCGTATTGGTGAAACTATAAAACCTGTATTAAGCGACATTATCAGATAACATTATTATTATTATTATTATTATTATTATTATTATTATTATTATTATTATCAGATCTCGTTTCGTTCCTTAAACACTTTGACATACTTTTGGAAACGACTGTCCAAATATCTGAGCGTCAATTTCGTATCTGATCTTAATGAGATTGCTATTTCTTTCAAATGCGAATTTCAAAGTAAAAACAAACAAACAAAAAAAGATTGGAATTCTGCTAATGAGTTATTATCTAATATCATTACTTGCAACCTTCTATAAGCGTGGGCTTAATCATAAAGGAAGCATACAATAGTTTCCTGACGACATGTTACGAGTGGCACCCCCACCCACGGTGCTTAGACGGACCGACTCCCACTCCTCGGGCCGTGTTTGCTTGCCTATGTTATTCCGGTGTCGGGTTTCTTCGACAATTCCCGGACTTGTCCGGTCTGTCAGCGGAAGCTGACACCCCGTCAAAGGATCACGTAAATTCACGTGACGCTAGTTGAAATAAGAAAGACTTTCTTGAAGTTTTATCGTATTTCTTCACCTCCTTTCGACAGCTTTCTAAACGGTTGTCGGGCGTTTTGTTTTGACATACAAATATTTGGAATGTAGTCGAGTGATTTCAGCGAAGTCTTGTATTTCTACGGGTTCTCTAGTGCAGGATTCGTTTATAACTTTCAATGGGCAATTAACAGGAAACAGTAGATATCACACATGGCAACATATGTTGACTCATTATAAATTCAAGAGAACGCACTTGAAAACCCTATACCTAGCTCTGTCAGCTCCCTTGGCGACTCTTCAGAAGATACGTGTTCAATAACTTGGTGTCTTTCCTCAAGGAGTCAGATGAAGGTAATAACCATATACTCAACAAACTTAATTAAGGGCCAGTTTAAATTTAGCTGTAAATTATTTTAACAACGAAGAATTTCCAAACATCTACAGGCTCCAGGAACTCTTCAAGAACTTGCAGAAGCATTGGAAGAAGAATAGCACCAGATTCCTAAAGCCGCTCCGAAATTAGGTATAAAGCTTCCCTACACGATATCTGCTGGCCCTTAGTTTATTTTGTTGAGTACATTATGTGGTTGCCACACGCTATTTCAACACAGCTACTAATAAATACTTTTATATTGGTTACAAGTACAGTGACACAAGCTATAACAAGTTCAGAAAATTGAAAACCCGAGTGTTCAAATAGTATAATAAAGACTAACATATAGTCTGAGATGATAGAAGTAAATCAGTTGTATATCAATCCTAATGGTATTGTAAATTGATTTATATAGAAAATTAAACCATCATTCTCTTTCAAAGATGGCCATGGGTTTAAAATACTAGAAACTGATACTGATAGAATATGAAAAATATGTAAGACAAACAGTATAGGGGATGAATATTACATTGCCTATTATTTAAATAATATTACTGTAAACCAAGTTATTAATGTTTGTCCAAATGTTTATACAAAATGATATTGTGTTACCGTTTTAAAAACTCTATTGTGACTATATACATTATGAGCTGCATACCTTCCAATATATAGCTGCCATCGAATGGAACACTCTATGAGACAACATGGAATGGAACACTCTATGAGACAACATGGAATGGAAACACTCTATGAGACAACATGGAATGGAACACTCTGAGACAACATCGATCAAGTCTTCCTGAACACTGAACATATTCAAGAAAGAAAAACTATTTTTAAGAGAACATTCACCAATTGATTTGAAACATGCGCACATAGCATACTGTAAATCATGAAATTAATGCGTCACTAATTTAATGCGACCTCAAGCTTTTAGACATAAATGCGACAA
>JAUTBT010061144.1:0-14737 GCA_032361225.1 Lepetodrilus schrolli | reverse complement strand
CCCCCCCCCCCCCCCCCCCCCCCCCCCCTCAGGGTGGGCCGAAGGTCCAGATAGAATGGTCACGTGACGTACACAAACATTTAGTACTCATTGTTTCCCAGTGGCCAATTGATGGTTCGTCATTGACCAAGTATATAATATTCTGTATATTAGTATCATCTCGCCGCTATGTGTAGTGTTGGCTGTTTGCTAGTAGTACATAGAGGCGATATAAACAGCGGATCGTGAAGCTAGCTGGACATTAAACATTGGGAAAGTCTCAGACAGTAAATTATAACCTGTAGTGTCCAAGAATGTATCAATTGTCGTGTCCTTCAGGCCAACATCAAAGTGCTCGTCAAGTCGTATCTTTGAAAATGAGTGTCAGAAATGAACACATGTGATTTAGCAGACGATTTTACGATTTTACTTTTTTTTAAAACACACTGAAACAGGAGAATACACTTAATAATATGTGCATTTTAAAAATGAACATGGCTGACAACAAGTTGTAAAATGAAATAAAATGTTTATACTTTTATAGAATACAATTAGTAGTACAGGTAGATTGCATTTTTTGGTTGAGAATTTGAGACGTATCTTAATGAAAGTGTTGGCACTAGCCCGAGGTAATGATAATTAAACCTTTTCGATATCGTAACAGTGCACTAAGTACAACAGAGTCAATTGGAGTTATTTTATATCATGAAATATATTACATACATGTCATTCTGATTCACGCATCAATTGTGGTCTGTTTATTCGTAACTTCACAAAATCCAATACTATCAAAACAACATTATCCTAATTGTAAATGAGTGCCTTCCCCTGGGCTATTTTCATGTTGTCCAGTTGTACTTGGCTATTTCGAGACTTGGAAAGAACGTATAATTAAAACATAAATAAATATCCATTGACTGTACGGAATGGACTTTTACCCCCTTGGCTCGAGGCAACCGGACACGGCATAAGGACCAGTGATTCTAATGCTACTAACCAGGAAAAATAAACTAAGCTGTGCACGCATTGAGTAAATATATCATTTTAAACATGCACGTACTAGGAAAATAAAATAGGACAAAGAACAGACCCCTGTCTCATACAGAGTTATCGACATTAAACCTTATGAAGCAGTACGTATATTCATATTGAGAATTTACAATAATAACAATACAAATGACGTCCAATTCGTGGAGGGAATGTCGATGGGAAATAAATTGGCTAGAACAAGTCAATCATGAGATGTTGGTAAAATAAACACTTCCAACCTGCAGGGATTGATAGATGACTAAGCGCCAGAAAGTCCACCCATTTGTGACGTGATGATATTGACAAGCAGGTTTCAAATTTCAAATGAAACTTCAGCCTCGCACGAAGGAGATTTAACGCCCGAGGACCCGAGTTAATCTATAATATTCGCTCCAGACTTTCTCCTGATAGTAATGAACTGTCACTAATCAGTCTCACCCTATAATGTGATAAAGATCCTCTCCCCTTCCCTCCCCCCCCCCTTCCCCTCACCCCCGCCTCTGCCTACCGCACAAGCCATTCCTCTCGAACGCTACCCTGAGGCTATTTTCAAATGACCCAGGAATTAAACACTAGCTCCTGTTTGGTTGATGGCTTACATGCGGACTATCGCATTCATTCATACTGCACTTGACTCATGCTGTTTACTGGCACCCCCACCCCCACACCATTTAATTACCTCCACCACGACCACCCTTTCCATAACCGCCGGTCGCCAAAACGCCTCTCAGCCCTACTATAATTTTTTTTAAAATCTAATTGTCATCCTATGTTTACTTCCATTTTGAAAACTTGGTCTAAAGAAGTTCGTATGTGTGCTCCCTCAGTCATGATAGTAGTCCCAAAACTGAACACATCGAGCACATATTCTAATAAACCGATCTAGGATTAATTTCCCTAATCACCCCCCCCCCTCCCTCCATCCCTTGTCATATTCCCGTATTATAATCTGCCTCACGTGCTTTTCATTTGGAATAATCAATCCTCCATTATCCTGCAAAACTTACAGAAACAAAGACAAGTGGGTCTCGATCCTTTGTCGTCCACACTCAGAACGCCCAGCATTCGGGTTCAACTGTCGGCTTATCTCTGCCGGATCCGGGCTCTCGGGTTTGGAACGTTTAGGCATTCATTAGGGATGGTATAGGGTAGTTGATGAGAGGCGTCAAACAATGGCCAACGTGAATGCTGTTCATTCTGTGCCATCCATACAAAACTCGATAAGGCTGTGATAAATAAATAAATGTATATGTAAATACATGGCGGTATTCGAGCAGACGTTCTCCTCATACATAGTCTCAGAGATATAATATTCGAGACGGGAGTTCGATATAAAGGTTTGACTGTATATAAACAACTAGGTTTGAATACATATTATTATATTTTCTTCTAGCAACGTTCTATTAAATCGAATCAAAGAATTTATGGATGATGTAACATTTAACAAAAAATAAAAATCTGAAACAAACAAACAATTTAACAGAATAAATATTTAAATGATTTAAGAGTTGTCTAAGCTTGATCGTTGACATCCCTGTTGGCTTTTTCTTTTCTCGGAAGCCTTATAATTGTTGGACAAATATTACAAGGTCTTCTTGACACTTCAATACATGTCTAGGGACAATAGTGGACACGTTGCATAAGAACTTACACCAGTTTTCAATGACCCCCCGATTATCGATGACCTGATCTCCTCCTACTTCACAGTCACGTGACATCACGTGACAATTGATAACAGGTTCTTAATGGTGAATGTGCGTTATTCTTGATCTGTGTGAATAATCACAACGTTATCATGAATCTTTAAGAAGACCAATTTCACGGAGCGATTATAGTAGTTTAATTACCATTAACTGTAAAGTATTAAAACAAGATTTTCACTTTCTGTGGATTTGTGTTCTCACGTGTAAAATATATATATGCATACTTTCATAACTTTATCTTTAAAAGTGTTCCATCGCATGTTTATCAAGCGACGCTTCCAACTCTGCATTCGCGGTGGCCCTTTTAGACCACCATATGTTCACTCTTTTATAGTAAATGACTTAATGCATCTAGCATACAGTATATATAATAGCTGTGGAACTGTTTGTCATACCTGTACACGAACCTTACAATTGAGATATAAGACTTTAGTCTAAATAACGGTAAGGAACTATCTATCTCTGTAATTGGGCCGCCATGCACGTTTTCATGGCTTACTTATATACTAGTATTCACTGGCGTATTAATTACACAGACATAAAGATATGCCTGTTCTCCAGTCCACCCATTAGGGACCCCCCTCCGCCTAGGAACTGCCGACAATCCCTCGTCCTGACAGTTATAACAAACACGAGTGATCTGGTACCCAGGTCTCGAAAGTATTCCACCTGTCTTGGTATTGCTATCTCAAGAAGACTTTCTTAGTAGAACGGATTTGGCCGGGCGCCGTCGGTGATTCTAAACAACTGGGTAATCTGCTTGCCTCCGAAATACACGTAGATAGTTTTTCAAGAGCAGCTCGTATTGAAACGTAGAAGAAAGATTCGTAATGGCCTTTTCACTTTCTGTAAAAATAAAGAAGCCCCGTGTCTTCTAATAAACTAACACCAGTCTATTGCCAATTGATTGTTCACCAGTGTCTTGATATCAAACACCCATATTTAAAACAATACAGAATTGTTACACTGGAATGTGGCCGAATTCCTCATATACGCCAATCATAATACATCCCAGGATACACGGAGATTTAAACGGAACTGATTCACAAACAATTCATTGTATCAGTTCCCGGACAACTTTCAGTGGCAGCCGCGATGACCTATCCAGATTCAGAGACCGAGATACAGAACACAGAAGAAATCAGGATGTTTAGAACCACAAGCCTGGTTTACCATTATTCTTCCAGAAGCACAATGTATACCCTGTCCTTGTACCGAACATTTAAATACGAGGTGCAGTCATTGGGAACATACAACATAGTGTTTGAATCACCGACAATAAAGCGCCTTGTGTTTAAACGCGATGATTATCATTGTAGATCTGTTTTGAAGCTGTATACAACGCTACGGTTCAAGCAGCATGCTCTATCAGAATAGACCCTTGGAGTAGACACATTACGACTGATCAAGTATTTAGACCTAAATTGAAAATATCTGTGAAATGCCGTGATTTATCGCAAATCTCACGGTGCTGAGACTCTCGTGAGAATCTCGTGTTCGCCATTGGGCATCGTCTCAATGGCGGTGTTTGTTCATCAAATATGACGTCTACATATACTGTAAACATAATAGACATGCCCGAGAAGCTTAATTCTCGTTATGTAACTACCAATACCAGAGGGTGTGTTCATGAATAAACTGGCTCAAGGCTGGACGCACTCTTACAAAATATACTGGTTCGGTGTTGGAACCTGAGCTTAGAACATTTTGACACTAGACATTTTGAATGTAAATTGGAACCAGGCGTCAGGTCCTTTGATAGTTTAACGTGGAATTCCCTTTTGGCTGCGTTGTATGACGCCATCACGGAAGACGAGTCCGGATCAATCTGGAGGCGTCTGGTAGCCTACCAGGAGGTCGTCATCGCGAAGGAAAACATAGGTTTGGAGAGAGCGCTGGGAACTCTTTTTTTTATGCCACCGGGAAGTTCAGTCACGTGATTTGTATCTGTGGTTCGCCGAAAGTCAAGACGTCACTAACTCAACATTTTTATCTCCTAGAAGATATTCTGATCCCGTGCATAAGCTGTACGACAGAAATGTCAACGTACGTACTTTATTTAAAATAAATAATTTAAATCATAATGTTATTACTTATAAGTCATTTGTCCGTCCCTTTAACAACATGTTTAAGTCAAATCTTTACTATATGAGTGACAAATAGGCCCAGGGCCTCTTTAAACGTACATCACCAGTAGCATATGAAGTCATTGAGACTGTGTCTCGATGATGATGATGATAATAATAATAGGATATAAGCTTAAATTAATGTGATTTTGTTGCAGAACAACCGTATACATATATAAGAATGGCAAGAATTCCGTTATTTTTTATAAAAACAATAAATATCCTGCTCTTATAATGTACTTGCCTGTGACAGAGAGTCGTTTAAATATATTTCTTTATGTTTTGACATAGATGAATGGATGAACGAAGAAATAATGAATAAATATTTGAATGAATACATTTATCAGGTCATGTTATCAGCATGCACAACGTTTTTATTGATGATTGCATCATAAATCAGACAGATTTCAATTAGAACATGCTGTGACAAAGTAGCACGGCCTACAACACACTAGGAGGCACAGACCATTGCCAGGAGAACCTGTGTCTTCGTGGAAATTAAATTGTTAAACACGACTTTGTGTCATCGTGTTGTGATACACGACATGCTCGACCACTGTACATAGTATTTAGTACAACATAGAGCAGAGCGTGGGTACTGTAGTTGTAGTACTTGATGGGTTTGTATGCCAGTGGACATTATTCGTTAAGCTTAAACCTATGGTGTGGACGGTACCGATAGAGATGGTTCGATGCCTTACTGTAGTTGTTAGACAGATACTGTCCGTACCATTCGATTATTATTATTAGTAGTAGTTAGTAGTAGTAGTAGTAGTAGCAACAATAGCAGCAGCAGTGGTGGTGGTAGTAGTAGTAGTAGTACATTTTATTTATTTTATTTTTAAATTTTCAGTTAGACAAATCAGAACACACAGTCATACCAGTGTAGGCTACACATAACCACCATCATCCACCACCATCACCACCACCACCACCATCATCCCACCACCATCACCACCATCATCCCACCACCATCACCACCATAATCCAACCACCATCACCACCACCACCATCATCCCACCACCATCACCACCACCACCATCATCCCACCACCATCACCACCACTGTCATCATCCACCACCATCACCACCACCACCACCACCATCATCACCACCACCACCATCATCATCATCCACCACCATCACCACCACCACCATCATCCCACCACCATCACCACCACCACCATCACCACCGCCACCGTCATCCTTAGGTTTGGCTGTATGTTCAGTGTACGGCATGAAGAAAAGAAGGATTGCTCATCAGGTGAAATGTTCTGAATCATTTCCAACCACTGAAGGCTTGCTATATAAGATTCTGCTAGAATATAAACCATATCCTTCGGAGAAATTCGTGGCTCTGTATATTGCGGCTGAAGTACCGTTCTGACCCACAAAGATATATATTTCCCACGATATACTGCAATGACTTTTGGTAAATATTAGGAGTCCCTTCGTAATGTTATATTAGTTCTACGAAGTTATCTTAACCCTTATGCTTTATGGTAAATATATACAATCTTAGTTATAGCTGCTTCGTGGAATTGCCCTTACGTTTACGATGATTTTACGGTCGATTGTAGTAGTTGTCTTTGTAGAGTTTAAAGTAGTTATACATGTATTATTATGCGAGTTGCAGTATTGTGGATATTTGTATCTAGGTATAAAAATATATAGTTTTAATCATACTATCACAGTTGGGTTATTCCTTAATTTGAAGAGATGTCTTCATTCACAGTACAAACCAAAATATACCGTTTCTGCAGGGAGTGGACCAACGCTCTCCAACTCCATGCTGTGAGACACATGCGTCCCAAGGAGGGACCAGTCTGCCGAAATCAGCTAAGCTGGAAGGCGACTGTCAAAGCAGTAAACTCCACCAGGGAGTGGACAGTGGATACACACTTGTTTTAGCAAAAATAAGTGTCAGAAAACATGACAGGAGCATAGCTTATTATAAAATATTATCAGCAATCTTTCCAATTATCACTTGGCTTTTAACTTGTGTTAATGCATTGATACATAGGAGTACAAAACATAGCCTTGTTTAACACCATTGTTGATATGGAACAATGTATGAATAGTAATTAGCATAGACCTAACGGTATTGAACTATATATATGCGGTTGGTTACGTAAGACTTGATATGTACTCGTTATTGTAGCTTTGGTAAAATATGTCACAGTGTACGTATTAACTATTCATTCGTATTTCAAAACTGCGTATATATCTGTAATAAACGTCACAATCCTACCATTTCTGAAATTGAATGCCATGGAAATCAATAGTGAAATACATCGTTTGTTTTCTTTCTTCGAATAACAACAGTTCATTCCTCTAATAATGTAATTTATTTTCTACTATGCCAAATTCCCAACTAAAATGTTTAGTCGGTCCATTTGTAACACGATCAAAGCCGACAGGTCTGTGGTTCTCGTTCCATGCCCGCAGCTGTTTTCACTTCTAGTAGCCAATTTAATTGAAGTGTTTAATGATTCATGATAGTCGCGACTACTTTGACCACTGTCCAGCTTAATCAGCTAATCCAGTCTGGTCGACACTCACCTGATGCCAATGACAAGCATTAAATGAATCCCTCACGTGATTGTCTCGCGAGAGTTCATGATCACGTGACTATCCCTGTACTATCACCTAGGTCTCACACCACAATTAATTTTGTTCTTTGTTCATCATCATTTAGCACAAATGCCACGCTGCATACATCAAATATGGTACCCACGATTTTTCTTTTTAAATTGCTGGTAGTTTCCAATTTCATCTCTGGCTATTTGCTGAAATTTTGAAGGGTGGTCGAACATATCATTTTCGGGCTATTGCTAAGGTAAACAAGGTCCTGGTTTGGGCTGACCTATTTGTATCTGCGAGCCTTAAACTTGAGTTGTTTCCTATGGGATCCAGACGCACCATTTCACAAACAAATCATACCCACAGACACTATGGATTCTCATCTTGTTCGACCTGGGGAAAAACAAACACTGCAAGCAAGCCTCAGCTCATCTAGGAGAGCACGCACTATGTTTTCTGACGTCACTTCTACAAGGAAGTGATGTAATTGTAGTCTGAGGCCATCAGTCAGTAGAAAATGGATGCGAAATTTCCGTTTTTGAATTAAATTAATCGACTACTTCTACACGAATACTAGTAGCCCATACTATGTTATCATTAATTATTATTATTATTATTGTAACTTATTCTAAATTCTGAGATGTCTTTCCAAGTTCATATACAAAAATGTATATAAAGGTTATGCTACTTTATATATAATATGGTCTCTAGTTGTGGAAATACTATTTTCTTTCATTGAAGTTGACGTCTGCTAAAGGAGAACTTTTCAAATTCCATTGCAATCATACGTAAATAGTAAGCCACTTCATGTATCCTTATCCTTTTCTTTCAGGGCGACGATTTATTTTCTTTCCTTTTGACATAGGAATTCAAAAGGATACACCTATCAACTGGGAAAACACCAACGAATTTTGTCCAAATAAACCGTTCTGCAACCGCTCGTTATCTACAGTGTGGGTCATGATATTACTCTCTTCTTTTAAATAATGTATATAAACTGCATGGTCTCAATTTAAATGTGTTAAAGTCCATTGAACGTGCCAGATTGTCTTTTACCAGGAAGCGTGTCATTATTTTTTGTATGGAATTCAGAGAGTTAAATGACGTGAACTATAGCAAGCTTGCATTATAATATAAGTAACGATCGACGTAGCTTTAGTGCGAAGGAGAGAGAGAGGGGGGAGAGAGAAGGAGAGAGAAAGAGAGAGTGCATATTAATATCAATATAGCTACATGTGCTAATTTACAAAGAAGACACTTTGTAAAGTACATGTACACATGTTTAAATAGATCTGAGCTTAAATACATCTTCATGGGTAGCAATGATATCCTGGGCTGTCCTGTGAGAAAAGGCGTAAGGTAACATTAACTCTAGACTATCCATTGTCTCAGAGGGTTAAAGTAAATCAATCAAATATATAACTTATATTGATTGGTATTATATTTATATGAAAGGAGCCCCTGAAATTCTTTAACCTCTGTTCTCCAGTAATCTAGACTTGCTTAACTGTTTTAGGGGGAAATTTTGAATAGGAGTATTTTGGTGAGAACAGGGTGTGACACAGATTACATTAACTCCAACCATAGCAATGGCATGGTCAAGTTTACCTTGTTGCGCAGTTTTGTACTACAGTATGACTACTTTGACGGATGTTAATTAGGCATAATGACCGGTGTTTCGAGGATGAGTAGAGCCCAGCTAACTTAGTTTTCCTATTCATTGACAGTATGATGACTTATCTCCAAAATCTGCCGGAACAAATACAAGATGTTTACTTCATAAATAAATTATTTTAAAATAACAAATACGTTAGTCAATAAATATAGAATAGCCATATTAATGGCTAGTAGACGCCGTTTATGCAATTTGGTCACATTGCGCTCAGATCACACTGGGAATTGTTTACAGTTTACTGGAGCAAGGAGTGTTCTGATTGGCCGCGTTAATGACCCAATTGCCATGCTCACTTTTAGACTCCTGGGCCTCGGAAGTCAGAATCATCCGAAGCTAATCAAAGGAGTAATAAAATTTGTTCAACTCCCGGCCATGTTTACAACTTCTCGTAAAGTAATGAGTCTTTGGTTGGCTGTGAGATGGCTGCCGTGCACTTTAACGTATACGTGGTGACGGACCAGGGCCATCTTGCAGCGCCATCTGGCATCGCGGCCATCTTGAAATTCCACCTGCAACGTGTCATGTATACACTCCACAATGGTCCCATGTGTTTGGCAATTAGCAATATCGACCGAATTGTCTTTCAGTTTTCCTTCTCGTTAAGTAATTATCGACTGTTATGCAATATCAAAATTATGCAACTCTCTGAGTGGCACAATGTTACAAACAGATGTTAGCACAGAGGGTTGAAAGAGGGACTTGCATTCAATTTAGAGATAAGGATTTATCAGAGGTGATTCCAATGATTCTGGCGGGTTTACAAATTACTTGAGAGGATTGATCATAGCGATTCATCGTTGCAGTAAGTCTTTTTGACACTAAAACATAGATGACCTTACATGACAAAAAGAAAAGATGGAGAAAAAAAGCATGCAAAGCAACACTACTTTCAATTAGACTAGTAATTAGTAATTAGGCTCTTGGTCAGCAAAATAAAAGACACGTCCCCAAAGAATATTTAGCAATACTTTACTATTATTGTTATGTTTTCCTTGTTAATGTAACAATACATACATGGCTGCAATACCGGGAAATCAGCCAGGATTTATTGACAAGATAACATAACCAGATAACATTCGTATAGTAATTCAAAACCTTGGTAGTAAAATTAGTCCAGAAATAGCCACTTGTGCTGTCTGAGAGTAAACACTGGACCCACAGAGTCCGTCTGACGCACCTGGGTTATCGGGTCAGGGTTCATCGACAAGATAAATCGCCACATATTGCGCGCGTTTGATTAGCAGGGGAGATAATAACACTCGAAACCAAACTCTGGAAGAGGACAAAATGTGGCCGTGCAGTATATAAAAAGCGATTGTTGCTGGAGAGAAATGAGATAATACGTAATGTATGAGGAGAACAAAACTGTGTGGTCCGTTTGATTTATATATAGCAGTATACTAGTCTGATTTATATATAGCAGTATACTAGTCTGATTTATATATAGCAGTATACTAGTCTGATTTAGTTCTTACAATATTTATAACATAAGTATTCAGAAATATACTAAACTTTAAAGAGAGTGTAAAATTTATTGTATTCAGCACTGTTCAGTATTATTCACGTTGCGCGTCGAGCAACCGAGCAACCGTACACTTGGTGAATGGAGTGTTGCTTTTTATAAATGACCTTAGTACTATTATTATTTTTGATAATTGTGTGATAAATAAATATATACAATTGTAATGTAAGCAATGCTGTTATGAGAGAGAGAGAGAGAGAGAGAGAGAGAGAGGGAGAGAGAGGGGGGAGGGAGGGAGAGGGAGGGAGAGGGAGGGAGAGAGAGAGAGAATAATGTGTATTAAGGTGTCATGTGATGAATAAAAATAGAATAGTAACAAACAATGATGACACATATTTTTTAAACACCACCCGGTGTTTGAGGCCTATAAGATACCAATAGATACAAATATATACATGTAAAAGAACGGAATAAAATATTTTTAAATGACATAAATACACACAGACAAAATAAATAAAATACAAAGCAATGCTGTTATGTAATATGTTTGTAGATGAGGCGATGAAACAATAAATGTAGACACGTGTCTTCTTCTTCTTCTTCTTCTTCTTCTTTTCTTCTTCTTCTTCTTCTTCTTCTTCTTCTTCTACTTCTTCCTCTTCTTCTTCTTCTTCTTCTCTCTCTCTCTATCTATCCATCTGTGTGTTTTCAGTTGAGTTTGTCATGAAAATTAAATGCTTATTAGTACGTCCTGATTGGGTTCCTATCCTCGGTGTGTACACTCGCACTCTCAGTACAAACCAATTTATTTAAGAATTGTACTATGTGTACAGGAACTTATATACATTTTGCCTACCATTCAGTGAGTTCACATTCGGTGATCTGCACATAAGAATAATTATTGTCACTGGCTAGACTTTTTATGTTTTGGAAATTCCGCTTGCTAATTACGTGTCAACACATGTACTTCCTAGTGAACAAATGGTCCACTTTCATACTTAACAAAAACGAAAGGTTCGTAATGTTTATGTATTATAGTAGGCCCTATATTGAATTAAGACATGGTAGATATATTCTGCTAAAGGTATGGTAGACACATTCGTTAGTATTACATATTCAACTGTGTTTTACATTTAATATCCAACTAGAACTATTATAACATTCGTTCCTTGGTCGTACTTATTTAAAACTATTCATACAGTATCAATTGCTAAAGTAAATCGGTTGTAGTAAATTATCAATAATTTTCTACTTATTGTGTATTGTACAAATATTCCTCCAGAACCTAACTGCTCATGACGCAACTGGTACAGGAACATTTGGACGAGAACAGGGTTTATGACATGGACTAATTCTCCTTTGTCTATCCCCGAAAACAATTGCAATTAACGTACCGAAGTGTCACTTTTATTTACTCGCTTACATGCATTTCACAATAACTGTGAGCTGCCAATCAAGCTGTCACGTGATGTCACGTGATAACCTTAGATATTGTCCGAGTCTTACCACTCGTGGAGACAATGGGAGTATAAACGATCATATGGCACTAAACGCATTCCAGAATTGTTATTGTCAATTGGAATTCAAGAGCATCGCGTTGCCCTATTTTGTAGGAGATATGGTTTTACGTCATTGTATGATACCTTACTTTCGTTATCCACCGATGCCATGTGTTTTGTGTTTGTCTGTCTTTTGGACCACATGCGTAATTAAGGTGTAAAATATATACTAATATATGGAATTGCTTTGTAGGGCAATTAATATTCTGTTATTATTATTATTATTATTAATATTGTTGGTGTTGTTATTATTATTATAATAAAGGGCACATTTATATTGCGCAAATTCCACGCTCAAAAGCGTGCTTATAGCGCAACATTATTACCCCGGTCAGAGTATCAGTGTGCTCTCATTCTTTTCTTTCTCAACTCCCTGAGGAGTATATAACATTTCAAGCTGCCCTTCAATGCGCTAGACTGTTATCATTCACATGTCTATATAGTGCTACACAACTCGCTTACCATTCTTCGTCGTAAAAAGAACAGTTTTACCATAGTTTCTGAAAATACAACTATGAAACAATTAAGTCACTGAAAAGCCTGCATTCCAGAATTCCCTAACTCTTCAGAACGAATCTCAGAACACGGTAATTGCGAAGAAAAGTTTGAATTTAAGGTATCTGACTCAATCAACATCCTAGTATGGATAGCTTCAATAGCAATAATATACAAGTATCGCAATATTTCCTGTAAGTATCGAATGCCTACTTTACTAAATTCACAATTGAACTCGTTCACTTCCAAATAATTTAATGTTTAATTGATCATATTTATTCGGAATATTAATGCTTGAGTGAGTGAGTGTTTTTCCGGTCGCCTTCCAACTCCGTTGATTTCGGCAGTATATTAATGCATATGGGGGCTCCATTTATACTTGACTCGATGCTACTCACAGTGTCGCGTTGATACAATAATGATGGCCCGAATGTCAGCATCCTTTGATATTTACAGCTACAGCTATGTCCCAAATATACTCGGCCGCGTTGTTATTCATGATCTGAATATCTCACGGCTACATTATCACTTCATTATCATACGCTATCCTTCCACATAGTATTAAATAGTATCATATAGTAGCACAACTTTAAGTATTTGGTTTTGCTTTTCATTTTGATGATAACCAGGCTAACTGCATATGTAGTTCGCTCGATTGATTGGTATTGATTGGTATTGTTTAAATGGAATGTTTACATAGTAATACTGCCAAGGAAAATGGTACGATGAACCTATATTATGTAAATTTAGATATTTCATTATCAGAAAAAAAGGTACACTTATGTGTGCAATAGCTGTACTACTACAACAACAACAACTACTACTACTACTACTACTACTACTACTGCTACTTCTGCTACTGCTACTACTACTACTGCTGCTGCTGCTACTACTACTACTACTACTGCTGCTACTGATACTATTACTACTGCTACTACTACTACTGCTGCTGCTACTACTACTACTGCTACTTCTGCTACTGCTACTGCTACTTCTACTACTACTACTGCTGCTACTGATACTACTACTACTGCTACTACTACTACTGCTGCTGCTACTACTGATACTACTACTACTACTACTGCTACTACTACCACTGTTACTACTACTATTACTACTACTACTACTACTACTATTACTACTATATGGAAACATTCGGTAAATTGTCAACATCACTGGACAAACGCCTATTCCGATACAACCACACTCAACCGAAATACATGTAGAACGAAATAGACGAAAATACCGATAGTTATTGTTTATTCTTTACATACATATTAACACCTTAAATAGTGGCCAATGCTTTAACATTCTTCATGACCCTGAAGAAAAAAAATCGAATTAAAGTCTGACATTCTACAATATTATCATCAATTGTAGTGACATCCGGGTTATTAAGACATTTCTACAACGGCTTGTAAATTCTTCATCGCATTGCTACTGTTGTGTTATAAAAGCTCGCAACCCCCCGGCTGTAGGTGAAACCTCTCCGTACCCCCATTGTATTCCGAGAATCAACAAACAAACACACATTTACAGTTTCTCTTCAATATAAACATTTGTCTTTGACACGGCGTGGAGATTAGGCTTTGGGGAAGTATCCACTGCTCGCCGTCCAGACAGGTGCGCTATATCACGGCTAATGTAACAAATGCTGGGGGGTGATAACCGCAGAGTAACATTTCGTTAGTCTGTGTCACACCTTGTTCTCACCCACATTCTCCTATTCAAAATATCACCCTAGAGCAGATAAGCAATTCAGCGGCTCCTTTTATATAAATATATTACCAATCAATATAATTAATATTTAAACTGTTTACTTTCACCCTCTGAGACTATGGATCGTCTAACATTTCGTCTGATGATGCTGAAACAAAGTCGTATGTGTGAAAAATCCAGGTTGTCATGATGGCGTAGTATAAAGTATAATAGCCTGTGTTGTGCCTTTCTATCTTCATCACGTGAAATCAAGACTAAGCGTAAGAGATAAGAGAATGTTTACCGAGTGTCTTTTGATATCAACGAGTAGGATAACATTGATATCACAAAAGACACGAGGTTGAGATTCTATTTATCACCCAGTAATGTAGCTAAAGCAATATGCTCACATGTAAGGTATACATATTG
>JAUTBT010061143.1:0-33190 GCA_032361225.1 Lepetodrilus schrolli | reverse complement strand
GCTAGCAGTCTATGCCAACCTCGGCTATATATATATATATATATATATATATATATATGACACTTGATGCTCCCTCAACACTCGACTGAAATTTTCAATTTGCATATCTATTTTATTGTCAAGCTTTGTAGTTGTCTTAATGGTACCATTTCCTGCAGTTCTTGCCATACATTAAATCGTATCTCTGATAACCCTGAACGAAGTTATTGAAATTTCCAAAATAAAATACAATGAATCATCCTAGGTGTGTAGACGGAAGGATTCAATGCACGTTCTCTCTTCTGGCGTCGTTCTATCCTTCGTTGTGTTCTTCGTTGTGTTCTTCATTCTATTTTTCATTGTGTTCTTCATTCTGTTCTTCATTCCGTCCTCCAGCGACATCTGTGCGTCCTGTGCAAATGCTGTCATTTCAGTTTCCTTGTTCCCAATTCTAAACATGTCCAGACAGCCCAGATAGACCCCTGATCCTATCACCATCACCTGGCGATCCAGAATGACGCACAATTGTCAACAGACGATTCCTCCCCTAGTGTTAGACAGAATAATACCTCCTAGAGTCAAGACCAGTTCCACGAAATACCGTTAGCATAAGATCGCCGTATGCTAAAACAGCACAGTTCTTCAATGTACGCTGTAACATTGTTACAGTGAAACAGTAGTGTTTCCCTGGGTTTTTGTGTGTGTATGTGTGTGTGTGTGTGTGTATGTGTGTGTGGGGTGGGGGGTGGGGGTGGTCGAATTGATGGTAATGTACATTCTAATATAGATCCAGATACCTACATTGGGATGTTAACAGCTACGCCACCGTGAAGATCGATGCGACCTGTCTGGTGAACTGATATACCTTGTACAGAAACTCAAGTCCTTGAGAACGGTTTAATATCTGTAGCGACACCTGTCATCGTTAACGGGTCAACATGGTAATGAGTAAAATAATTTGTCATATTTATCACCATTACATTGTACGTGAAAACATACACCAAATAATGTGTGCCGCTTCGTTTTCTTGGCGAAACGCCTCCCTTTAATCTAGCGATAATTATATATAAGCTGCCAAAAATATAGCATTCGGTCTTCTCACCGGTGAAAGGTCGTGCTTCAGAGACAACTGTCGTGTAGAGCAGCATATCATCCATGTTCATCCTGTGTCTATCTATTGTCCGTGCAGCCGCTGAATCAGCGCTCATCGGATGATGGTCATTTTATATGATGACCTAGCGATGACCGCAAGATGCCGTAAAGGGGGATCGCCTTAAGCAGGACAGTCCAAGCAAGACAAGATAGGACAAGTCCTGCTCGTTAGTTTGCGCGTGAATGGAAGGAACTGACGTGACATATTTTCCAGCACGGAGACAATTCAGCGCCTTTCATCTAGGATATTGACCAAAATAAGTTCGTTATCATATTGTGTGTAATCTGCAATACGAAATAATCTTCATTGAAGTCAATTTTTATATTTTTCTATGCATTCAATTCTCCTAAATAATGAGATCTCCTGCCATCTACCTTCGATAATTCTGTAATACAATAGGAAATCAT
Source organism: Lepetodrilus schrolli (assembly GCA_032361225.1). Taxonomy (NCBI): domain Eukaryota; kingdom Metazoa; phylum Mollusca; class Gastropoda; order Lepetellida; family Lepetodrilidae; genus Lepetodrilus; species Lepetodrilus schrolli. The sequence goes on along the minus strand of JAUTBT010061143.1, from coordinate 31,651 downwards.
CACTACAGTAGTGCATTCACATGAAACATCATTGTAAGTATCCTGTGCCAATATAATGCAAGCAGAGCACACACCCTCTCATGATGTGTGCACATTGTATATTGCGTATAACGGTGGACTCGGTCGGTTGTAACGATACGTCCAATCGCACCTTGTGAGCGTACATGCGATGCCATTCGCAAAGACCGAGATCGCATGACTAGAACAAGTTCTACTGGTACGACCAATCTAACTAGTATCATAGGCAAGAATATTATTTATTTGGTCTTATAAGTAATCAGAATTATTTAGTTATATTGTATATTTGGGAATATGTAAGCGTAAGCATTTCTTAAAGTACACCATGCATAATGTATCGTCAAAGAGACCATTTGGTGAAATTGATATTTGAAGGAGTGATAAGTCTCAGCAGAGATAGGGTTGTATGGAAAAGTAGGGCCAAAGACTTTAGATGATGGGCAACATGACGATTGGTCAGTTAGAAGATCGTGACACGCTGAAGTACAGGAATATAACACGGAGACACTAATATGAGATGGATCGGAGATCGGAAAAAAAATATGGGGGAATTCGAGGATCAACTGTGAGCGTCATGAAGGGACTTGGGAAGCAGACGTGTACCCATGTCCCCGGTGCAGGTGAACTGGTTATTGTGAGTTGTCTAAAGTCCTCCCCGTAAATAAATAAATATTATTATTAAAGAAAATAGTCATCCTTATGTCAACCACCAATAAGAATAAATGTACCTCTCACCCGGCGCGCCAAGCAGCGGGAACATGAGACCCAACAGCTTCCCAAACTAGACTGGTCGTACAACCGATCTACCCTTGTGAGCGAGCCTTAATGTTGTATGTTCACAGTTCTGTGTGCGGTGTGTAGATGGGTAGATATACCAGCGATAGACGTCGTTACTGTTACGTCCGTTTTATGCGCGTTTATCAAGAACAGCAAGCAGTGTCTCAAGAAAATCCAAGTATTTGTCTTCCTCTCCATAGACAGTTATTGCCAGTGAAGTGCGCGTTCGGCCCCGCTATTGGCTTGTGGATTTAACGGTTTGGTAATAAACACTCAAGTGTAATTTCACCGCTCACAGCAAGTCTCGGGTCGCATTAGTTATCGTAATTGACGATATGGCTGTTGAATAACCGTAACTTCACAGCAAAGCATTGTTTGAAGGTGGGGACAGCACAGTGTTATCATGTTTATTACGTCTGTTTGTCGTCACCGATGACGTTTTATAATCTGGTCTTGTGAATTAATCAAGAGTTTCGAGAACATTAACTTCTGTGGGATTATTGCTAAGCCAACCTTATAGTCGGATGTCAGTTCGTGAAGACTGTCAGCGACCTGAGATGATGGTTGTCACCATCAATAATGTATAGCAATTTATAAACAGATTTGTCTCCCTGTTCAACAGCTATTGGGATATGTCTTGTCCACAACACGACAAGAATCTAACTTGAAAGGAAATCTAGTTTGTAATGTTATATACCTCTCAGTTGAAAAACATCTGACCTGACCTGAGATCTGAATGCATACTATATACCCAGCATATACAGCTAACCAATTACAAGTTTCAAACTTCGCAAAGATGGTATCCATATTGTACATCCGAATTAAGTGTCTTACTTCAACGTGGATCTGTAGTAACATCTATGTAATGACGCACCCCAAGTCTCCAATACCTGTCCAAAGAATATTAATATTATTCAGTCTGCTGCAGAACAGAAACGCTCGGTGGCAGTATGTATACATACATATAGTAGAGAATACGTTAGTACAAAAAAAAACCGGAATAAATTCAGAAAGAAAAAAAACTGACGTAAATCTCTGTACATCTCTTGGATAACTACTTGTAGTTACACTACCATGTACGATGATAAATCTGTCTTAATTCATCCACTGCATTGTCAATGTTCACCGGTGCAACTTTTGTTAATGCTTCTTTTATTGTGGATCAAACGCTTTGATGTATTTCTAGTATATAAAATATAATTAGCTTTCTAAACTTATTAGTTTCATTTATGTGATGGTTCTCAGCATGATATATTTAATATTCGGCTCCCCAAATTCGCGTGCATGGTTAATCATAGACATTGTTGGGTATTATGTTCTATGTGGAAGGAAGGCGTACACTCGTGTGATCAGTTGTACTGGCAGTAGTACCTATTAGTCGTGATCAATACACTGCGCCAGTGGGAACATGGTAAACCGTAAATATCCTACTGGAAGCTACGAGGACATCTCAGTTCCAGGCAGCGTTGACCATATCGCTATTACCTATGTACAGGTACACGTCCCAACTGACAGTCAATATAATTAACTTTAGTCAATCGGAGCTTGCTCTAATTCACAAACACCGATGCTGGCACAGTGGAGAAATCTCTCTCCAGTATACGGTATTCTGTTTTCAGTCAAATACAGCAGGAAATGCATGGAAGACCAATGTTCAGAACTAAATATGGAGAACTCCTTATCCTGGGTGTACGGTAGGTGTACGCTGTTAGCATGATGATATAGCCAGAGACTGCTATCAAGACATAGTCGAGTCACGCCTTCAGGCTATCATCTCAGGCTCCTCGCTGTGGAAGAGGCAATGGCACCGTCGGCCACAATGAGCAGTAAATAGAGGCATGTTGGAGACCAGGCTGACCTGACATTGAGGAAGCCATAGTAGTGAGAGACATGCCCGGGGTAGAAGAAAGTTGACAGAGGAACACTGAATGCTAGATTTGGGGTGAGGAACTCCCGACCGCTGCTGTGGAAGTCTGGCCGTCGGGCACCGAGTTCTAGATGGGTTCTAGACAGGTTCTATGGAATATCGGCTCCAATTGGATATAACTATCACGTTTCACACGTTTCCCTGCAAGCGTGAAAGAATAACAGTAAAAAAAAGGTTAACTCGGTATAAATTTGCTATATGTTAATTGACTGTATACACAGAGTTAGGGGCATGTTCTTAGGGCACATATCTATATATTCTCTATTAGCAGATGACATGCGAGTCGACAGTTCAACATTGACAATTCTGTTGACGGCCAGCTCGGATTAACCAATATTTAGATTGATGTAATTGAAAATAAGACGATACTCCAGACTACAGTTTCTGCTGCCAAAGTGGTGGCACCGCCAAGCACTGAACTGAGAATCTCTGATATCTTCTACGACATACTATAGTGATGATTTCACAATGTTAGAAAATACAAAGATTAAATCCAAATCTCCGAGTAGACAAGCGACATCCACAGGGAGCAATAGGACCCGGAGTGGTTTCCAATATTGTATGTACAAACATCTACACTATCTTTAATAAACATGCGTTATTGTCCATGTAAGGCTACTGCCACCGTGTATTCCCTGTACAGAGGCAGGTATTCATCGTATTGCGATGACAAAAGGGTTTTATTGGAGGACTGTGTCGTGACATAACCGGCGGTGGCAGTGTTGACCTATCGAACTGTCGGCTACCGCACAGAACTGGCTACGATACATCACAATTAAACATTCTATCTGAAGTCGTTTTAGCATAGGGAAAAGTTCCATCCAAGGAATACGATCAGTTAGAGCTTCGTGACGATGACTTCCGGTAAACGGACATAGGCGCTACCTAGTGGCCCGTTTCAATTATACTGTCTCCTGGCGGCCAGTGTCAACAACAAGGGATATAACTACCATCTGAGCCCGGCGTAGTGATAGATTGAAGTGGTAGTCACAACCAAAAACAAAGTTAAGCAATTGTCCGGGGAACACCATAACTAATTCGAAGCTTTTGTAAAGTAAGCGTGAATTACTATATGCTAATTATTCGCACCGGTGAATTTCTGTGAGTGATGGCATTATTCACTATATATTGAATTAATATCGCATTCCCTGCTTCATTCGCTGAGTACATCAATATTCTGTTCCATCTTTTTATTGATAATTCCATATATATGTCAGTATGTGTCTAACCATGCCAACAAGTGCTATTTCAGGCGATTACTAGTTAGCTACCGGTATTCAGGAAATTTCTTATGCGATCATCGAACAATGCAATCAACTCGAATCTTCCAGGGTACGGGATAATATGCAGTGCAGTAGTTTACCTATACTGACAGAAACAACATATAATATTATACAAGTATCACATTCAAACATCGGCTTTTAATTCTACACAGTGTGTAATGTATATCGAGAACTACGTGTGCTCTCTCAGCCGGTAACAATTTAGGTCCAAACACGTTACCCCCAATACCTCAGTTGGGTTCACATGTTACCACCAATAGGAACTGTAAGTCTTGTCAGGGTCATTTCCGGTTACAGGCTTTCGATGACAACTAATCCCAGATATAGCATTAAATAATTGTTCATAAATGGAATGAAATATAATAAATTATGTAGGTTTCGGAAACATCTCTAGACCATAATTATGGACATAAGTTGATAGTGACGCTCGTGACGGTTGCTATGACGGCGGTCTTTTCATGGCATGTCATGTGCAATGGTATCTCGTCGGTGCATAGCGCATTTAGAGGTTTGACCCGTTTATGCCTCACCATGGTAAATGAATCACAGGCTATCTCGTCTCTATAGTCCCTATACCTCCACACACAATTATGATGCTACCAATACCTCCATACAAACATGTTACCACCAGTACCCCCACACACATGTTACCACCAGTACCTCCACACACACACACACACACACACACGTACAATCATGTTACCATCAATACGTACACACATGTTGCCACCAGTACCTACACACATGTTACCACCAGTATCTACACACACACACAATCATGTTACCATCAATACGTACACACATGTTACCACCAGTACCCCCACACACATGTTACCACCAGTATCTACACACACACACACACGCACAATCATGTTACCATCAATACGTACACACATGTTGCCACCAGTACCTACACACAAGTTACCACCAGTATCTACACACACACAATCATGTTACCATCAATACGTACACACATGTTACCACCAGTACTTACACACATATTACCACCAGTACCTACACACATGTTACCACCAGTACTTACACACATGTTACCACCAGTACTTACACACATGTTACCACCAGTACTTACCCACATGTTACCACCAGGACCTACACACATGTTACCACCAGTACTTACACACACACGTTACCACCAGTACTTACACACATGTTACCACCAGTACTTACACACACTTTACCACCAGTACCTATACACACATATTACCACCAGTACTACACACATGTTACCACCAGTACTTACACACATGTTCCCACCAGTACTTACACACACATGTTACCACCAGTACTTACACACATGTTACCACCAGTACTTACACACACATCCCACCAGTACTTACACACATGTTACCACCAGTACCTACACACACCTTTGCAGTGCATTACAAACGGAACGAGTTGCAATCTAATTAGCCCTGTCAAACTTTCAATTCTGTGTTCGATGCTTGGCCGCATTCTTTACTAGATTTCCATCAACGGGTGTTATTATATGTTACTGTATCGATTTGCTTCATCAAGGGATGGTAGGTATTACAGAACGGCAAGGTCGTTAAACGGCATAGAATAGAGACGTAGTTATTATAGACCAGTGGGGTCATGGACTATTGAAACAAAAGTTTAATCCGTAGATGTGAATAACAGAACTAAACCTCTCATGTGTTCGACCTTATTGATTGAAAGCAGATAAAGGTAGAACTTTCTTGAAATTACGCATGTTAATATGTCAAATATGAAGTAATTATTGACGTTTACTAGTGACACCCACCTCACTTATAGTCTACTGTTAGTACTCTGCAGGACTCTCTATATTGACACTATTCTGTGACGTCATTGTGACACGCTATTGACTGATATTTGTCTGATCATGAACATGATAGCTCATTCCAAGCGCCGAAAGAACAGCCTCTATCCTGTATATAATCCCAGAATGCCTAGCAAGAGCAATCAAATGCCCGTATGCAATCCCAAAATTCCTAGCACCTGATACCGGAAAGTGCTCTTTGGTTGAAGGAAGAGGTTCAGCGGTGTGGAGTGAAGTGATCTGTAAAGGCGCGAGGTGTGTTCCTGCCACCTCTTCTTTGGAGATACGAAAGAATACAGAAATACCTGGGGCGTCTGCGTGCCCTGTCCTTCATCGATACAACTGCAGGGAGGATTTAGCTTCGTGCAATAGATTTACCTGAGTCCTCATCATGCTAAGCCAACATGTGCCACAGATATATATATATATCCATGCCACCCAAAGACAGTAACAACAACTGTCTTCAAAATACATGTATTACTAGAACATTCTCTGACTTGTTGTCTGGTCTCCCAAACTTGTACTTCATTAATACGGAAAGGTGCAGCTCCAAATAGATAACGACCTGTTTTTGTGTATTTAGTTTGTGTAATTTAGTAGCTAAGTAGTTGATAGTTAATTGATTGATATTGTATAGTTTGTTTTGTATTCTTGGTAGCTACTTGAGCAATAGTTAGTAGTTTCTATATAATTTGTGTATTTACGTTGTGTTGTTTGCTACATTTACTGGTGATTGAAGGGTCCAGGGTATCGTTTGTAGTTGCTCATTGACCTGTGGTTAATATAGTTGACTACTGGGTGTAATTAGTTAGCAGTTGTATAGGCTATGTGTAGTTTTAAAGACATTGCCAGTGATTGCCAGTGATTGCTAGATGATGCCTAGGTAGATTTTAAGACTTTTAACCAAGTGTATCATGTGTGTAATGATGATGGCTAGTTGGTGGCTAGTTGGTGGCTAGTTGGTTACTAGTTGGTGGCTAGCTATGTTATCATACACATAGCATAACAAGTAAACACGTATTGTCTATAGTCTATAGTATAACGTATAATGTGGTTGGTGACTAGTCGGTGACTAGTCGGTGGATAGGTGGTGTCATTGTGACAGGTCCTATTGATTCCTAGTCCTTGTAATGACCTGTAAACTAAGTTATATCTCACACCGCGACCATTACACCTACTAGTATGCTATGCGTGCTTCCTTTGATTGGCACGCCATTCCGACTAGGCAGCAAGACTAATACTCAGTAAACAGTAGACCAATGTAGCAGGCGAGACTAACGCGACTCCGGAATGTCGTCTGCCGTTGTCGTCTGCTGCCACTGTTGTAGTGACCACGTGATGCTATGTACAGATTGTCTGGGCCTACCCGGTAATTGAGGGTCGGAAAGAGGTCCTTATCAAAGTCGGATTGGAAACTTTCTCAAGTGGTTTTAATCCATCTCTCCAGTAGATGGGAGCCTGCTTATGATGAGATAATGGTCTCGCGAAGATACTCGAGGCGCGGAACATTTGGAATTAATGGATTGGTAAATATACATTATGGGCACGACACGGATTTTTTAGAAAAAAATGTGGTTGGGACATTCATGAAATGGATGTATTAGGTAGACTTTAAACTCCAGCATTGATATTATTAATTATAATCACCATTTCCTTCAAGTACATGAGTGTGGGTCATCCTTTGATCTGCTAAAGTCATGCAGCTGTCCCGGAAAAGGTGACCATCACGTGATGTATCGGTCCCCCAGTGTGACGTCAGTCTTCACCTAGCTTTAGACAGTTCCAAGTTCAGTTGAATCATTAGTGATACGTATCCATACAACGCGTATATATAATGCCCATTTGAATCGAAAACATATCTATCTATACATTCCTACCCCACCCCTCCCCAAAACACACACGCACACACACACACACACATCCACACATCCACACAAACACACACACATTATACCTGCAGTTTATTGAGCATAACTTGCTTATTAATGGACTTCCACAGGCACAAATCATTGGATAACAGGCACAGCACAGGGTAAGTACTAGTAGATACACATACACGACCGCTCACACACACACACACACACACACACACATACACACACAAACAAACACACACACATACACAACCCCACGCACGCAAATCCATCGGTTTGAGATGCTGACAGGAGATTAATGAGTGGCCACGGGGCTATGGCGGACATGCATACTTTGAGCGTCATTGTACACGCTCCGAACCATGGCACCATGTAAGCAATCCTCAACGCAAATGTTGATTCGTAATGAAATATGACATCGACATTTATCGACATCCTATTTATCAAATTAGCAGGGTTGACGCTACCAGGTCCATTCATGGTGAAAGATCATCCTGCTACATACGGGTCCTCTGTGTAGTTAGCACGGACCGGAGTCCTGCCGGCTGAGATAGGGGGGAGGGAGAGAATAGGTTACTCCGGTGTCCGTTGGTCTGACAGAGATCGGGGCAGATAAATGACTTGCCAAGCTACTGTCGTCTTATGGGACCGGGGCAACCGACTGCCGGTTTAGTCGAGATGGGCCATTCATTTTCCACGCTATTATTGTTCTGCGGACTTCAAAGTGAACTTCTTCGTTTTTTCTTAACTGACAGCGTGAAATGCCACCATTTTAGTGGGGTTTGCATTGACAGAACCGAGATTTATTTTAGTTAAATAAAAAAATTAGTTTTAAAAGTAGTTTGTCTTTTCTAGAATCATAAAATCTACAGCTTCAGCTTGGTACGTTAGCTGTTGTAGATTGTGTGCGATTACTTTACCATACAGCAGCTTATTGATGGCCAAAGTTCCACCGTCCAGGGCACGAGTCGCAATAGGTTATAAACCACCAAATAGAATCCCATCAACAGGGTTAACATATTTAAACTATTGAACCAGTGATTCAAATACCAGCAAACATACCCTATTGCAAAGTTTACTTTCACAGGAAAATAGAAATCAAGAAAAATACAGGAGTTAAAGGGCTCAGAAATCCAAGACGGGAAGTGACCTGACGTCACTATAGATCTGCACAGTTAAATTAAACAAGCTGTCATTCGACTCGTAGCAATAAGAAATTAGCAATCTTGGGAATAAAATTGAACTGTTATTTGAAGTGCTCGACATTTTACTTGTCAAATAACGTGGAATTACCATTTATCACTGGCCAGTCAATGACATATATTCTGAACTGACAACTTTTCCTAACGACAAATTCCCATGTAATAGTGCTTCATAAGCTATATGGTGTATAGTAGAGAATTATGGAGAATAGTTTGATGGTCAATATGAACATTAACAAATTGGAGTAGAGCGCCTAAAACTCATTCCGAACATAAGGCGTATTGAACCTCAAATATAATGTTTTGTCTAGTTAGTTTACTTTCGTATAGTCTACACATGGTTATTGGAAAAATAATCATTCATATATCTTTAAAGCAAACGAAAGAACAGGTTCGTCCCCAAATTGCATTGCAATGGTACACTGTACAATCGAAGACAGCAAATCTGTATTGCAATACTCTGTAGGACACTGGATTGTTGAGGCAATGTGAGAGTGATCATGACTGATATAAGATATCCTCAGGATCCAATTGTACATTGGAAGAGGGACACATTTTCATAATCTGTATTGCAATAGATATACATATACATTAGGACAAATTTGATATTGGTTTTGGTATTAATAGATACAAATTTATAAAATCTCAGAAATCTTGTAGTTTCATCAACTGATTGATTAACATTTCCGGTGATGGTTTAATCAATTTGAATTCTCCTCCATTTGATTACAGTCAAGTAATCTGACCACACCGTCGCAAACCATGGTATGACCTTGACCTGTAGTCATTCCAAGGTTAAAGTTTGGCAGCCATGTCTCGCCCCCAGTCTGGAGGAGATCGACATTTGACCTCATGAAGAAGTGAATTAAAAAGTCCATTATAATCATCATACTGAGCTAAGATGTGACTACATTAGTACAACAACATAACAACATTGATGTATGCTCTGTAACAACATTTCTGTTTGCTATGTAACAACATTGCTGAAAGCTATGTAACAATATTGCTGAATGCTCTGTAACAACATTGCTGTATGCTTTGTAACAATATTGCTGAATGCTCTGTAACAACATTGCTGTATGCTTTGTAACAACATTGCTGTATACTCTGTAACAACATTGCTGTTTGCTATGTAACAACATTGCTGTTTGCTATGTAACAACATTGCTGTATGCTCTGTAACAACATTGCTGTATGCTCTATAAGAACATGGTATCATTGCTGCACATACGGTAACATTTATTAATGTATACTCGTTTACGCCATTGAGAAAGATGAACGCAATATTACTTTGACTGATTATAACATTGGCAACCTCAATGTACCCAGATGGTAACATCAATACATCTCATACGTACATGGTAACATCAATACACCTCATACGTACATGGTAACATCAATATAGCTCATACGTACATGGTAACATCAATATAGCTCATACGTACATGGTAACAGTTCTGTTCCTGTACAGACCCATAACGTCTTTAAATGAAAACTCAGTACTTCCGGTAGTACTGTTTCTAAGCTGTCGCATGATTAATTAGATTCTATTCTGCCACAAGTATAATTACCAATTTGCGATTACAACACGCCTGGTGCCTACATATCCTATCAAGTAATATATACATACTGGCATTCTGATATTGTTTAACTTGACTGTCTTCAAAGTGTTCCACGCTACGCAAATATTTCAACTGGCGTCCAAGCCTGCGATATTACGCCTGGTTAGCCTCTACTTAAAGTCCAGTTTTAAATGTCAGTCTTTAGTAAGCAGTTTGGCGTTGTTTACCAGTCCAGGAATATGTCTTGGTGCACATGTAAGGCGTGCCTGGTGGAGGATTCCCAACTAATTCCCTATCTGTCGATGGTGCAAATCAAATCGCGAGGTGTTGCGGCTCGAGCTCCAGCATAAGCCCGGTGCGAGTCCGTGAGGACGAGCAAATTGCTGGAATTTGTACAACTAAATTACTGACTTGTAACTCAATAAGAAAATCAAAGTCAAGGGCCCGATGTTTATCTGTACTGTTTACTGACTTTATGATCTCTTAGGTCAGCGAAGAACCTTCCTCTAGTATTACCATCATTCCATATTTTTATAATATCCCCCTAGTACTGCCACCTTCCCCCTAGTACTGCTATATTACCCCTAGTACTGCCACATTTCAAAAGTCCTGCCACCTTACCCCTAGTACTGTTTCCCCTAATACTGCTATCCCCCTCCTAGTACTGCCATATTCCCCCCTAGTACTGCCACCTTTCCCCTAATACTGCCACCTTACTCCTAGCACTGCTATCTTCCCCTAGTACTGCTATCATCCCCTAGTACTGCTATCTTCCCCTAGTACGGCTAGCTCCCCCTAGTACTGCTATCTTCCCCCCTTGTACTGATATCTGCCCCTAATCCTGCTATCCCTATACTCCATGTTCCACATGTACTAACATACTCCCATCCATTGATATGATGCTCTGCTATGACATCCTCCCCGGGCCAGGCATATCTCGCCGTACCGCTATAACTGCATATTTTTCAGACATATTCTGTTCCTGTTGTAATTTTACCCCGTTTTATTCATTTTGCTTCTGTAATCTTAACCAGGTTTTCACATATAATCGTGCACTGGCACTGACATGTTTTCTTGATAATGACATCTACCTGAGTTCTATTCCATGGTTTCTAGACATGCACGCAACTATCTAATGTTTTCTTGGTAAGGTACACATAGAACACAAGGTTAGTGTGCAGTTGTACAATGTAATAAGCTTTCTTCTTGGGAAAAGAAGCAAAACTAATATTGAGTTGCTCCAAGTAAAGCTAGATTCACTGTTTTGCTATGTTGTCTATGTACCAGACTTAGACAATGACATGCGTTTGTCGAACACGGTTGCTTCGCGACCAAAACAACATCCACTTGTTTAATAGAGCCACATTACGTTATTACTTTTCTTTGACATTAGGCGGTTAATTGTGCGTGATACATATCTCAAATAAATATAAATGTTATATCTGAAGAGAAATGCCATGTTTAGGTTATAGTACTATATCGGCACACCTACTCACGTTTATCGTGGGAAAAACAGTGGCTTGTTTCAAAGTATATTTCCTGATAAACTCCCCATAACGTGAGACTATTGACAAATACATGTAGCTAAAAGATATCCCAATTGTCTGTCTTCTTCACAATCTGAAATACTAGTAGTTTTATTGATTTTTATTGGAAAACGTAGATTGTTTGATTTCACGTAGATAATGCAGCCCATATACTGGGCACCTAAACGAATTTCGAACACGATACTCTTGCAATGTCCTGTGTGGTAATCTTAGTTAGATGGAGTCTTCCCATAATATTCAGTCATATGTTGTGGTATTGAACGTAACCTGAAATAACTGTGCGTAACAGTAATACCCACTAATCACTGATACAATAGCTAAGGTAATACATGCACATATTTCAGTATTTTTAGAGGGTGGATTCTCATTATAAGTATACACCTTTTGTTATTATTATTATTAGTAGTAGTAGTATATTACTACTACTACTACTACTACTATAATTTCTACTACTACTACTACTACTACTACCACTACTACTACTACTACTACTACGACTACTACGACTACTACTACTACTACTTCCCGCCCCGGGGGCCCGGCATCAATGTTCGCGAAGTTACCTTTCTGACGCGATATTGAGAGGACGCAATGTCTGTAGAGTGGCAATGCAGTTATCATCCTTGGTCTTGTCAGTACTAGCCGGTGCTCGCAGGTTTACTGCAACATTCAGCGCTACGGATGTTGCAGGCTTCCTCCTGCCCTAAACTGACAAGTCGTGATATAAGTGGAAGAATCTTGAAAGCGACTTAAAACCCCAATCCCCCCCAAAAAAAAATCCAAAAAAAATTTAAATTAGAAATTGTGCAAAACACCAAAACAGGTATTCATTTCCATCAGTGAAGTCTGCCGACAGCTAGCCTGTGGTAGGTGTGGAAGATTACGTCATAGTTTTACTAGGTCAAGTTATTATTAGGGTGGAGTCGGGCTATCAGTGATAAACAGCTGATAGAATATTATTGAATCTATGGGCTACCCATATTTCTGAACTTAATAAACTTAGATATGTAGATTTTAATGGTGGTATTTCATGAATTCCATGGTATTTTATATGAATCTGTTTATGTTTCATTGACATAAGATCGTAACATGAATCAAAGACGGTGAATAGGTACGCATTTGCTGTTATACCAGTAGTTATATTAATGTATTTTTCTATTTAGAAAATAACACAAATTAAAACGAAGTCCTGTAACATGTTAGTATCGATCACACACTTTGTTTCTGTGTTGTTTGAAAGTTATTTGCAGAATTTGCAACTTCCCTTGGAAATCGTCAAAGTCGAGACCATGCGTGCCAAAAACGTGTCGTTACAAAATATTTTGACTTGAATGAAACAAACAAATTAGCTATAGTTATAGCTATAGTTGCATGAATTGCATTCAGTATATTTCAATTCAAAAGATATTGGCCATTTTCGATATTATTGAAAACCATTCCGTGATCTACTTGGGTGTTGATTGAGGCACGATTTTACCAAAAATACATTTGATCCATCGATAACATATTAGCCTATGATTATGTAATAAGAATTCCAGCCTGATGTGTTAACTACTTGATTAGAAATCTGCATATTTGTATAACCCCTGAGTTATGATAATTTTTCCATAGAGCGGAAATTTCATTTCTTAGATTGCAATGTTGCGAGTTTTAATTATATTCAGCAGTCACTGCAACGTCCAGCAGTGACAAGGTTAATAACATGTACAACACTGACTTCTTCATGTAGTATCGTGGTAAGATGAGACTTCGAATGATAGCCTTCTAGCACCTTGAACAGCAACTTGGGTTGGTTGTATACTCCCAAGGCAGTTGAGAAGGGAGAATTAGAGCACGGATCCATCGACTAGGTAATAATGTGGTGCCGAGTATGCTTTAGTGCATAGATTTAGTGCAATAATAATGCACATTATTATTATAATAGTAATATTAGGATTACAAGTATGTTATTGATGAAAATGTATATATATTTGTAACTGTTCTTAAACTCTTTCCCTGCTGGATTAGGCACACATGTACACTTTCATGCATCTCCAGTTGCCTTCAGCATGGCGTGGTTTAATCCTATATGTTCATGTACAAGATGAATATTCAGCAACTTGTGTTACTGTATTTAATTTGTCATGTTATGTTCATGTAGAAAAGATTTGTAAAGATTTGTAAATATTGTACATAAGTTTAACCGAGGCAATATTAAATAGTTGCCACTCATGACTTTGTTCTGTGTTTTGTGTACTGCTCGGAGCTCTAGTTACTTACTTTCGTTCATCAGTACCAGATGGTGCTCTCAGGTTTACTACAGCAATATATGCTACGTGTGTTTCAGGTTCCCTCCTGCCATGGGAATTGAAAAGCCGTGATAAAAATGAAATAACCTTGAACAGAACCAACTAACTCGCTCTTTCAGAATTCTGGAGCATGATCAATAGTCCATCATTCAATATGCGTGGTGGATATCTACCGTGTCATAACTATTCCATAATCAACAGTGTTGATTACGTCTTTTTGTGTTTCTCATTTTCGACTGCTAGTTCGCCCTCGCTGTTATGTCAGCAGTTTTCAATGGTTTATTACATTAAAATGATTATATTGAATAATTAGAATAACCCACTCAATACGAGTGGTTACGGAAAATATGCCCCCCGTAATCACTCGTATCTCGTGGGTTATTCTCTAAATATTGAATAGGCAATTTGCCAACAAAATATTACATTTGCGACATGGTTGCATGTGATTATCCTTGAATTTCTTGAACACATTCATCTCGTATCATACATGCAGGTCAAATCTTGCAATAGACCCACAATGATCACAAAGCCTTCTGCATCTACTGAATATTGTATTAAACAATTATCGCTTTTCAAATTACCTTTCAAGAGTTATTATCTCAATATTAATCAAATATGTGCCATTGCTGCTGATTACCAGAGGAGAGGCAGTAGAACCTGGACTTTAATGAGATTGTTACAATAATAATAGAAAAAAACATAGAATTACATGGGTGTATATTTAGAAATTCAATTTCCTGTGGTGCCGTACAACTAGGTGCCTGTATCAGCATAGAATGTCTGGTTCAATAGAACATACTTCCTGCATCCAGAGACCAATCGATCATGATCG
The DNA here is from genome assembly GCA_032361225.1 of Lepetodrilus schrolli. Lineage (NCBI taxonomy): Eukaryota > Metazoa > Mollusca > Gastropoda > Lepetellida > Lepetodrilidae > Lepetodrilus > Lepetodrilus schrolli. Next base: position 16,522 of record JAUTBT010061143.1, on the reverse strand, counting down.
GGTCGTATCTCGCTGTGGTGTTAACCCGTTCCTTGCTGGAGGCAACTGAGATATCCTAAAGAGCAGTGATTGTGTCTGATCCAGCAGGGAGAGGGTTAAAGCACTACATTGTAAGGATCTGGACAGTGAATTCATTATCACAATGAAGAAACTTTACAAACTTGTTGGTTACAAATTAGTTGAAACCATTATCAGAGTCCAATGTTCCGAGTTCAAACTCGCCCCGGAGACCCACAATCAATATTCATCAATATTCTCACAAGTTTGCTTTTCAACATAATCATGATAGGATGTGCTGTCTGCAAGGCATTTATCATCCTGGGTTCATCAGTTCAGCAATAACTAACAAAAATTGCTGTGGGAATGTTTCGCTCAAATACGTACAAATCTAAAGTACAACAGTCTCTCAATAAAAATATGCATTTATTACAATAAAAGTCCCACATTTGAACATTGTTATAGTTTCAACAAGAGATTATCAAGATGCCATATTAATTGTGTTTTTTAATCTGCAGACGACAGACATTCTTAATACATTTGAATATAAAACTTACATTATTCATGTCTAAGCCTTTTCACTGGATAAATATGTACCTCCTACTTCAAGATGCAAGATTGTTAAGAAGAAAAAAAAATGGTGTATGGTTCATTGTGTTAATATTATACATCAACAGAAGACTTCATAGTACGAAAGAGCTCTGGAGAGCACTGAACAACAATGCTCTACTATAGAGCACTAACATAACATAACATCACAGAAGGTGGGCGTCCCTGTCAACATTCATAGACAAAGTTCTCTTCATCAACACGCTTACCACTGAGAAATCACTACACACAGATATTATTATCACTGGCATGGCATTACAGCATTGCCAAGCAGGATGGGGCAACCACGAGCAGGTGACTGCTTCGTACCTGGACTGTATTCTCGCGCACACGCACACACACAGGCTCACATCTTCATAAATACATGTCTATCCTACGGTGTGGAAACGCAGTCATGATCATGAATGGATGATGATCCACTATATAATAGCGTTCGACAGACACTGGAAGTGATGCGATGTTGTAAAACTGGCACATATTTAACAATTGTTGTGCAACATCGTATAACCCCCCCCTATCTTTTGAGAAATAATTTTCTAATATTACAATTCACGAGTTTATAAATGTATTCAATGCAACGAGATATCAGACAGCATACTGTAATACAAAATAAGACACAGGATTTAACAAATGCTACTGAAGGAAATACAGACATAATATAATTTTAACAAATGTTTTTGTTTTTTTCTGGAACTATTTATTTTATTCTCCAGATTTGGATAAATAGCAATAATTTGTTGAAATACATGTTCATAACTGACAGTCATGGTTTCAAATATTTACCAATTACTTGATGTTGGAATACAAATGTTAATAGATGAATTTAATGATATAAAACAGAATTTATAACATATATAACAGAACTCGTCGAGATATGATTTACTTTCAATAAAGTTTTGTCAGAAGCATTTCTTTCATCTTTCTCCAGATCTAAATCAATCACAACAATAGGTTAATATACATGTTCACAAACAAGTCGCAGTTTTCAAATCTGGACAATTTCCGAATATTCAATCATACCAATTGACACGTGCATTCATCAACTATGGCTATGTGGTTATGCAGTTACTTGCATATGAAGTAGAACAATGATAAACTGTCGGTATTAGCATATATTGTAGAATCACAACACGATTTACACATGGTATTTATGCTGGCAATAAACTGCTATATGGCAATGATAAATTGCATGATGATAGTTCATAAACATGTGTTACACATTCATAAGTGCAGTGGTTAAAACTTCTAGATTACATTGATATAGTCCATTAACTTGCAGACAAATGAGACCCAAAAAAAAGAACTACAGTAAATGTGTGATGTTACATAATTACAAATTGCTCGAGAAAAAAAAGCCTGAAGATTGATATATTTTGTTAAAAAATGATACATGTATGTATACACTAGGAAATTCATTCACTCGACAGATATATATAACTATATATCCGAAGAACGTTGAGTCCTTGAGAAGGAAACTGTCACTGGGTGACAAATTATGAGCAGAAGAAACCCATCCAGAGTTGAGCCAGTTAGGAACGCTGGAAAGTCAAGTGTGATGTGAACATGCTAAACTCAGTCACGTGTGCACTCGGGACGTTTGACCGATTCCGGACCGACCAAAAGTAAGTAAGCAAGAGGAGTAAAGAGGATGGGGTGTGTGCGTGCAGGCAGCAAGGGGAAACAAATCATTAATGGACTAGTTCGCAAGACTCATTCATACACACATTCGTATCCTCACTTCCTGTTTTCCCCAAGTGTTAGTTGTTATGCATATGAGTGAATGTACACTACATGACGTATAGCTAACTCTACTTCCTTCCAAGTCACGCAGCAAGAGCATGTCTTGGCTACATTTGGACGTGAATAAATGCATCATCCACTCCGATCGCGAGCCTCGCTTTCAAGCCTTGCATAATGGAAGCTGTATCAGCTGACCTACACTAGGTCGAGAGGGGAGGTCGGGGTCGGACAAACGGACCAATCAGAAATTAGTCGCGAGGAGGCACGTGCTACTGTAGGCCTGTATGCAGGCAGCTCCGCGCGCGCACACATACACAATGCCTGTACACAAAGAATAAAACTAATCATGTTTTACTGACAGCTATGTACAATAAAAATCACTGTGTTTTCCAAACTATCTACACTAGTTCTCGTTCACTGCTGTACCGACGGCACACGTCCTTCTTCTCCAAGTGGGAGTGGGGGTTGGTGGTTGGCTGGGGGAGAAGGGTAGGTGGCCCTGCCCCTCTCTCTCGGCCTAAGGCAGACCACTTGCTCTCCATTGACCTCTGTACCCGGTGGCGATGACCCAGTGCATCACTTGTTTTCTGTAGATGTCACTAGGTAGTCGTCCGGTCTCGTGTGGCTCTCCAAGGCTTTTATCATACCTATATCATGTGGTAACTCAGACTTACGTCGTAAAAGGGGTTTGTCTTTTGGTTTTTTCTTGGTAATCTGAAATGAAATAACAAGTAAATCTTAGTTCATTCGGGTAAAACAGCATGAAAATTCTTTCATAGAACAAGAAAATTATTGCCAATACTTTTAACTATTTTAAAGTTATAAAAGACATGCTAAATCATATCATCCGCGCAAATGTTAACATTTATTTTTACCAAGGTATTCTGTCATAATATGTCATAATTTCCTTAAGTGTTCTCTACTTGTTTTTCGTATTTGTTTCTTTAAAATTTAACTACCTATAATCTACTACCAACATTCAACAGAACAACAGCCATTATAAGGTGAAGCACTGGGATACAGCAGGTCATCAAACTAAACGGGATCTACGAACTCAATACCATCTGTGCTCCACACAAAGTACCTACCAGAAAAATTATTTCAATAACGATCGATTAATGAATGCAAAACAAACAAATCCATATTCTTTCCAAGTCGTGATTTATTTACAAAGGTCATCCTGCTGAACTGATAATATTAAAGAATTACATAGATCATGACAGAATTAATACATGATTAGATGTGCATCAAAGTTAGCATTGACATAATCTGTCTAATATGGTAGTTAGACTTGTGGAACGAGTTAACAATTATTACTTCGGTCTTCTCGTCAAGTATTAGCAGTGAAGAAAAGTTGTAAGTGAAAACTGAGTTGAACAATGCCTGTTAAATCTGCTTAAATTAAATTACAAATATGCGAGACCTGTGTACCACGATAAGTGAGAATCGCAACTAAACGCTATCGTAAACAACTTGGTGTCGTCTCATCGATGAATCCAAACAAACTTCACTAAAGCTAGATGTCTTCAGAAATTCATTTAACACTAGAAGTAAACTGGTAAAGGATAAAACGAGAATTACATGAACGAGGACTTGACGGTGCAACATATAGTTCTATGCACCATTTTATTGTTAACTAATCAGTATGATCAACTACACTAACCGTAGAATCGTAGATGTATTCATTGCTTACAATTAGAATGTACAGGATTAATGAAGCAAGGTGAAGGGGGCTAGTATTGTTGTCTTGATATAGAGTCAAAATGGGATGGAGATAAGTCACAAGCTTTGTTGTTCTGAGACAAGCCGTGAATCAATACATTCAAATTGTTAAAGAGCTGACAATAGTTTTTAATTCATAAACTCAATAAGATAATCGTTGTTACTAATGCTATCAGTTAACAAAACAATACTGGTCTGGTAATTAATGTAACTTTTTAAATTTTTTATATTGGGGTTTTAAGTCGCTTTCAAGATTCTTTCACTTATATCACAACTTGTCAGTTTATGGCAGGAAGAAACCCGCAACATCCGTAGCGCTGAATGTTGCAGTAAACCTGCGAGCACCGGCTGGTACTGACAAGACCAAGGATGATAACTGCATTGCCACTATACAGACATCGCATCCTATCAATATCGCGTCAGAAAGGTAACTTTCGCGAACATTGATGTCGGGCCCCGGGGTGGGAAATGGATGGAGATAAGTGACAAGCTTTGTTGTTCTGAGACAAGCCGTGTTAAAGAGCCGACAATAGTTTTTAATTCATAAACTCAATAAGATGATCGTTGTTGCTAATGCTATCAGTTAACAAAACAATTGCTTTCAGTTAACAAAACAATACTGGTCTGGTATTTAATGTAACTTATAACTGTTCCAGATAATAGACCGGTCAATAATAAACCTGCATCATAACTCGTTAAATAGCATGTTATGTTGAGAGGTGAGAATCCTGCTGTTTACTTTCAAAGAGATTATATTTTGTACACTGACAGAGCAATAACAGATCCATGGTGCTGTTCTTGGGTTAGAAGTTTGCATGCATCTAGTTAACGACAAGAACATTGTTAGGAAACTGGGTTAGATGTGGGGATATTGCAGTCTTGGTTTACACAGGTAATGGGATAAAAACAAAATGTGCATCAAATTACCTTATCTGCCTTTAAATGAAAAATAAAGTGAAATAGATAAAGTTAACAATTCATAATGTGCACCCAGGGCTTACTACATCAGTCGTTATGTTAAATACAATTGACACATTGAACAAAGTAAAACATATCGGTAAAGAATCAAGAATAAAGTCTAACGCTTGTCATTAGTCGTATGGACTACTCAAATGTTTGAATTTCAGGCCATGCATCAGTTAAGGATTAGATTGAGACTCATTCGGACTTCAAAAGCTTTGCTACAGCGGCAGTCGCTCATCAACAGGTTAACATTAATGGCTGAACAAAATTACTCATCTGGAAGCTAAAATAACCAAAACATGATCTTGGGAAAGGAAAGTGCAACTGTATCTACATAAATAATAAAATAATGCACACTGAAATTTATGCATTTTGTATTTAAATCATACAAATATCTTGGGACCAGAGCATTACATCATAATACATTAATACATTAATTGAAGATAACTTTAGCACTGTTTAGTTGGTTTTAGACAATATTATTAAGTTATTTTGTACAATATAGACTGTAGCAAGATAAAATTCAATAATATCAACTGTGAACATTTAGCTACATTAGCAAATATAATAAATTGATTGTTCAGAGTATTAACTTCTATTTACAGATTCTTATGTAGTAAAGTAAATTCAGTGTATATTTCTAAAACACCATAAAATACAGCATTAAGTTCACGTATGTAGCACACACATATCAGCATCAATGTGTAGGTACACTGTAAAAGAGATTCAGAAAAGTCTGGAAATAAGACATTCTCTGCTCATGCCAGTGATATGATGGGAACATTCTTCATTCCAACCATGGACCTTATATGCATCATGCTGAGCTAACCCGGGAGCTGAACGACTTTGGAATGGTACCTTTGATATCTGTAAATTCAATACTGTGCTGATTCATAAATTTGGAGATCGTCACAGTAGACATTGACAATGCACAGAAAGAGGAAAGTTACGATCATCTTAAAGAATTCAATATCACCCGAAGTGAACTACTAGATCCTAAAGTAAACATTGACGATGAACAGAAAAAGGAAAACTACGATAATAACTGCGATTCCCCTGAAGTGCACAAGTAGAAATGTCTACAGAGCGTCATGACAACTATTTATTAAATTCCGATTTAGTTTTTAAAAATATTCTCCCTAAAATCTGGAGTGTGAGAAATGAAAAAGCAGAGTCTAACAAAAACATACTATTTAGGATAGAAGAGAAACTGACAGGCGATAATCTACTGAGCACAAATCGTTTCTCTCATGGAGAAATCCAATTACCAAAACGGTGCCGATAGGTCCCAAATACTTTCGACAGCTGAAAATAATTAAAGAACCAAATATTTTAAACAGGATCAGACGGCACTACTCCACGTCCATGTATTGACAAAAGATATGTTTGGTGTATCTATCAGCACAAAGCAAATGTATGACTGAAATATGAATAGGTTAGCATGATTTGGAGATGTATGAATAATTTTAAATGATGTTGATTTTTTAATTGTTATGTGCGTGTCATCTATCCATATAATAAATTGTCACTGGGATATTGTATGTCATTAATTATTTATTTATTATTGCTATTTTGGGATGTGAAGAGAATTCTCATTAGAAAGATTTTATCCTAAAAGGACTAATTTGAAACTAAAATACCTATATGCTTTTTCCCCCCACTTGATCCCATTCAAGGACATCAAAGGTTTGCATAGATGCACAAATTGCACGGAAAATATACACCCTACTTTTCACGTCGGAAATAATCCAGCTGACAATTCAGTTAGGGATGCTAGTCCATCAAAATCACAAAAAAACAACAGCACACAAAGTTAAATTTTTTAGTCACAATTAAACGACATCATTGGAGTGGCACTTCTGCAAGATGAACGCCACCCATTAGTCCAATCAGCTAGTCAACTAAGAAAACCAAGATCAAGCAAATCAAGCAGAGGGAAAATTGTATGAATAGTGGTGCTAGTCAAACCACTGCCAAGACAAAAGTCCTACCAGACAAAGATTGCTGCTACCGATTCAAACTCTGGAAATGGAATCACAAAAAATATCATAACCCATCTCGAGACAAACAAGAAATCAATAGAAGACTCCCTGCACAGTTAGTCAAGGTCAAAAATGTAATAAACAGAATTATTAATTTCTGAAAATGTATATTTTTAAAATCAGAACCATTGAAAGAATGAATGGTAAATCTATCAAATAATTATGAAGTAGATGAACAGAACGGAATAAAAAGGCATTCAAGATGTTCTGTTAACAGAACATGAACATACAGAACATGAAATATAAACAATAGAACATGATCATGCAGTGTTTACGAGACAATGTTTCAGTGAATTACTTCCATGGCGCGGACACAGACTGCGGAGGGAATAATTAAGTAAATTTTAATTAACATCAGCCATAATTTATAGAAATAAAGCCCAAAACTTTACTTGTTATCGAGTTCTGTTTCTAAATTAGCAAGTGTTAGGTTGGGAAAACAAAATATCACTGAATGAAAGCTGATAACAACACAAACTCTTTAAGATGGCAACATTTGTGCCAATCAACTACTGCACATTGAAGTGAATATATTTTTAATATTAATGTTCAATAGATTGCAGAATTGAAATACGCAAGAGTTGCTAATTTAGTCAAAATTATTTGAACTATAGGTAAATAGCCAAATAAAGAATGATGGGCTACAGAGATCTCCCTTACCTACCCAAAGAAAATAACCTCATAATATATTTTAAATAATGGAAAATGGGAAAAAATATGAAAAAGATATATATATTTTGGAGATATTCAAATAAATAAGATGTTTGATATGTTTGGAAAAAAATAACTTAACTGAATATGGGTAGGCAAGGGAGTACTAATAAAAGCATGTTTTTTTCCAGATAAAATAGGACCCCCAAAAAGTTGTTAGTTTAAACTTTCAGTGATGTTGATCATGATATGATATTCAAACAGATGAGTAGACAAGTAATGTTATGAAATACAAATACATTAAAGTAACTTTTATGAAATATCAATAATATTATACACCAAAGTGTAATGTATAACATTTTCTTATATATAATTCAATAAATGTATCTTAATCTAGCTTAAATAACAATAAACACATTACCTTTTTACAACTAAGTAGTTAAATGGAAAAACAAAAGGTAAGGAAATTGACTGGACCCTTGGAAAAATACTTTAGAAACAAAATTTGTAGACTGAAGCTAGTTTGCAGTTGGCGTCACAATACGGCAAGACATCTGCCTACCTCCTTTGCTTCATTTTCCAATTTTTCCATTGTCAGGTTGACATCGACGTCGTCCTCGGAGCTGTTAGGAACCGTTGAGGTATCGGTGTTGGACGCCAATTCTGTTGGCGTTAAGCTCCCTAACATTCTATACTATAACGAAAAAGAAAATGGCCGTTGAAGCTAGCTTTCCAGTATTGGCCATCTACAAATTTCTTTAGTCCCGTCACAAATATACTTATTGCCATGAAAATTTTCTTGATACCAATATAAATTTTCTGAATAATCTTAACCTTATCAATGCATTCACCAAAATAATTTGAAAAAGTTAAGTTGAACCAAGAAACTCAAGGGAGGTAATTATGTCGGCCATCTTGTATGTTTGATGAAAAGCTTAAAAATGGAATGAATGATGAGCATTTTCGAGCATCGAGCAATGTGAGACACAAAATGAAAGTTATTTCTGAAAAATAATTCCATCGTGCAATGATAGTGTGGGATGGGTGTATTGGAAGACTGAATCTTCCCCAGGTATATTACAATTAATTTTCAAACAATAAGTCAAAAGATTGAGAGGCAATTCATGCAGTATTCATGCAAAATGACGAACATTATCGGCAAAGACATGGAATCGTGTAACAAAATAGTTTTAGGTACAACTTGATTGCAGAGCCAAGTCACACAATCATTTGAGACAACGAATGTTACATACTATATATGCGATATACTTTCCATGTATCTGCCAGGACAACTTAAACATAACACAATACTTACATGGGGGTTGTCCTTGGCCAAACCATGGATTTTGGACCAGGCTTCTTCTCTCTGTTTATTCTTTTCCTTTTCTCTGGAAAATAATAATATACCAAATTAAGGTCACAACACACAGAAAGATGCACATAACACACCACATGCAAAATAGATTGGCATGCAAGGCGAACATCAAATTGTCATTCTCACACTGATCAATCAATGCTGAATTTCAATTTTCCAAAGTAATATTTGTGTAGTATACAGTATTGAGATCGTCTATATCTTAGAAGTACGGGTACACATCCAGGACACAGTAGTATACAGACACTAAATAGGATACATAGGTGTACATTACTCCCAATATGTCCCGTAATAATTATATTATGATTACCAAATCCCTTCAGAAATATGACCTAAAAAGACTTTTCAATTTTATCCAAAATTATATTTATCCATTTAGAGCTCTCGATAAGCTGCGTATTTGCGTAAAATATGCTATGCCCTGAAACCCAATTAAATTAGATACTTTGCGTATCAAAACTCTATGATTATGCAATACTTTGAATTGGGGTGTGTATCGGCAAATCTCCTCTTGCATTCAAGTAGGCGATGTATTCTGCTTGAAATATTCAGTTTTGAGTACTAAAGTAGGCCTACGTGTACATCATAGTAGACTTTCAAGCAGAAATAAAGAACTAGTATGGAAATGGTTGCACAAGTGAACGTATGACATGTGTTTCTAGTGTAAACTGCAATGCATATGAAGACATCAATACACAATTAGTGGTTATTGTAGGGGCAGGCCTACTATTTCTTTCGATCATGCTGATACCAAACTAAAATTATTATTATTATTATTGTTTTACGTCGCAGCGGGAATATCTCGCCCATAGGCGACGACTGCAGCGTTATTGATGGTACCCATTTAAGAGTGAATGCAGTGGGTACTGTATCCAATTCACTAAAAGCTTATCTAGAGCTCTGGGCCTTATTGCATATTAAAATGTGTTAGTGATATTTGCATGCAAACTTACTTTTGCCTTTCAGATTTGTATTGCTGTGTACAGTCGTCAAACAGTTTCTGGTTCATCTCCATGAAGAGTTTCAGTGCATTGTAGATGAGCCCATGTATTGTCCTGAAAACACCATCAGCGTGTTAACACATCAGCGCGTGAATTACTGTTTTACGTGACGGTGGGAATCCTTCACCCACATACGACGAGTTAACATACAAACGAGTTTATTGATTACATCAATTTGATTGAAATTTTTTTTTTTACGTCACAGGGGGAATCTTTCACCCAAATGTGACAAGTTAACATATCAGCGAGTGTTTTGACTACATCAATTTGATTAAATTACTGCTTTGACATCACAGCGCAAATCTTTTACAAATACGCGACGACATAAATACTACATGGCGTGCATATAATTTGTACAAATAGAACATATTGGTACGTCATAAGCTTACTTGTTCCAATGCTCTTTGCTCTTGTACAGTGCTGGGAACATGATTGGCAGCACTGCTGAGGCGTTGTCGCTGATCAAACTGAGGATGTACTCGTTATTCCAGAAATACAGAGCTCTCTCCGCAACCTGGTGACCAAAATACGAATGTCAGCATATTCAACACATTCCCAAAATCTACAAAAGTAACCATAGAGAATGTGGCAGTTGATTGAAGAACTCTCCTGGTTCCATTTTACAGAAGAACTGTGGCAATACAGAATCGTAGCATACATAGACAGCTATAACTCTCACTTAACTATGATCATTTTGTTGAACAAGACCTAGGTCATGAATATTGACCTCAATGAGATGACTGGCATTCATGTTAAATCATGATAGTGTTAGCAAACAGACTAAATTATGGCTTCATAAAAAATTACATGAACACTGTCATGCAATGAACAGCAAATATGCAAACAGACAGCTGAAATGAACAAATAGAAAGCCAGATATAGAATATCCTCAAGCTATGCTGTTCTGGCCCTGAGATTATGCAACATTTTCTAGTACTAACTCCTGCTCAACTCAAGATTTGGTTCACGAATCCCCATATAAAATTCGAGCTTGAACATGAAATTGTACTCGAAAAGTTCTGTAAACTCTGGTCCTGATCACATCATATTCAAATGTGCTACTTCTGTCTGTATAAAAAAAATCTGTTTATTGCCTTCCAGAACTCCAATTCCAAACAGAAAAAAATATTGCTTTTGTCCACCAAAAGAAAATATATGAAACTAAATGTGATGCCATTCTCTTCAGGAAAGGAGCCAGCTATTTTGAGATTACAAAAATAATGCATCTTGTGCGAGATGTTTGATCCATCTGATGCTTCCAGCTTCTACTACACTTGAGTTAAGTACAACACAAACCAATACATCTGGAGACAAGTGTACACCATCATTAAATATTCTGTCAAGTTGGACAAATTCACAGACTGTGTTGAACCATGGTGAAATAAAACATCAAATTCAAAGCGTAAACTTTTCAAATATTGAAAAATCATTGATGCTAACTGGCTATTTTAAAAGAATAAATTTAATTGGGGCTTTAGAGATTCTTTAACTTATAATAATAATTGGAGAATAACCTTGACAGTTGTAGAAATATATGCTACCGCCATCAGACATCACAAGTATTGGCTTAGAGCATCTACCTTGGGCAGAATAATACATGGGAAGAGCTGTTGCCAATGAAATGACATAATGCCCTGGAGTAATTACATACAAATTGGAAGAAGCGACAGACTACTGGATACTAAATTGATCAGCAAAATGTCATTTCTTCACTGGCTTGCAAGACCACATATTTCCCCCCTGCTGTCTATGCAGACAATGTGAAGTATCTGTCTCAGCGAGATAACATCAGTCCTTGTCAGTCCATGTCAATCAATGTCACACACTGTCTGGCTAGCTGTATAAATAGCCTCTCAGGGCAAAGAGCTCGCATTGGCAGTATGGAGCAAATACAATACCAATTTGCAATTTGTATTTGGAACCTTCTATCAATAAAAAAAAAATGGAATAATGGTTTTAAATCTTTTTCCATTCATGATCCTCCATTTACCGATTATCAAAGCTGAAATTGAGAATTTCTATGAGCAGGGATAATTTAACCCCATAAGTCTCATCAGTCAGGTTTTTTAGTACTGTTTTAAATCAAAAGATTTAAAAGGACTGCATTCAGTTTCGTAAAGTGATAGCAGCACTACGATCATTATAATCATTGTTTTACAAACTATAAATAATTATGTTGCTACACAAGTGTGAAAATGTCATTGCAATGGCTTGCATGACCCCCCTGCTGTCTATGCAGACAATGTGAATTATCTGTTCCAGAATACACATGGGTAGTGCATGCTCTAATCAGCCTCAATCACTGCATTCCTTGATGCCTCCAGCAGGCAGAAGGTTAATTAGACCACTTGAGTGGCAATGGGAGACAACTGGAGCTACTTCCTGTACAAGCTGGTCAGTATGGGTCATAGTGGGTCAGGGTATGACCTAGTCCAGCTAACTAACAGTTGTAGTAATGGCCTCTGTTACATTCGATTCTGGTCAAACCAGACGTAGTCGGCGAATTGTAGGCCAGAGTGTGTCAGGGCAAGTCCATGCAGGCAAGAATGGACCAGGGTAGGTCACTGCAGGTAAATGTAGGCCAGGGTAGGTCCATGTAGGTTAGGGTGGGCCTGAATGGGCTAGGGTAGGTCAATGTAAGCCAGGGTGGGGGGCCAGGGTGGGCCAGGATCAGCCAGGGTGGTCAGAGTATGGGCATTACCTGGAAGTGGGGGCTGGACACACACTTGGCCAGCTGCTTGAAGAGAGGCCCCATAATCTTGGTGAACTCGGCTGGTTCTATCACATCAAGGATCTCCTCAAGCTCGTTCAGAAACATCACCTGGAAACGGAACACAGAACATCGTCACCATCGGGGCCGATAACACACCAAATGCTTGCACCACTAGGAGATAATAAGGACTGTTTACATAATATTTTATGTGAGGGTTAGATTATGGTGGCATTTAACCCTAACCCTGCTGGATTAGGCCCAGACACAGCTCTTTAGGGCATATCCTGTTGCCTTCAGCATGGAGAGGGTGAATACTTTTATTTTTATTAGACTTTTGTTCGAATTGTGGGTTAGGGATTCTTTTAAGATCAGGTCACTCATATCACCGCTTGTTTGTTTACAGGAGGAAACATGCAGCATCCATGGCACTGAGAGTTGCAGTAAACCTGCAAGCACCAACTTGTACTGATGAACTAAGAATGTTTGTATCAGAAAGGCAACTTTCACAAACATCAATGCTGGGTTCCCATGGGTGGGGATAAAGAGCCCACAGTTAACTGATATTCAAAGATCTGAAATTGTCTGGAAGCAAACATAACCAGAACACACTCATAATTCATGGCCATCGTTATGTTCACTCATTTTATTGTTCATAAACAAACCAATATTTCAATCTGAAAGTTTAAAATCTTCAATCTGAAACCTTTGGTATGGAACATACCTCTTTTGGACTGTGGACTTTCGGCCAGAATTTCAAAAGTCCCATTATCACCTGAAAAGAGAACGATTTCATCACAAACTTGCCGTAGAAATAGGAACAACGGATGACAAATGAATACAGGCAATATAAAATACTGAATGGAAAATGCTGGGTTTGCAGCTGTGACATCTACATGATGCTGATCAATGTGTGTCATCTAGACATTCACATCTGGACCCAAATACCACGTGCTACTGTCACCTGAATTAGAACTGATAGCACATCTCCAGACTGCCGTCGAGGCACAGGGTCACCAAGAACAGGTCACAGTCGTGCACTAGTATCATAATGCATTAGCATTAACTACTACAGTCACTTAAATAGATCTTGTGTGTTTTTTAAATTAATAAATCTCACGGGTTGCCAGAGCTGAGTTTGCTTGATATTTTCGTGAAAATGGACCCCCCAACCCCCAGTAGATTCTGGCTAGATACCATCCCCAGCATGTGCAAAGACGCTTTAAAAGTGGTTTTAACATTTTCACTATATAAATTTCATTGTTGCTGTTTTGGTTTCTATGTCATGAACTCAATATCATATTACCCAAATGCCTCTGTGAACGTGGGAAGATTTCGACCGGGTCACCGGCAGAAGTCACAATGGTAGTACATAGCATAAACGATAGCATAAACCATAGCATACCATGCTCCTACTACTTAAGCCATAATAATACATCCTTTAACAATTGTCAGGTTACTTGTGCGAAAATACGGTCAACTAAGATGCATCTCTTGACGGAAAACACTGAACAGCACTTTATTTTGTCCACGACAGGGCTCCCGACATGTATCAAGGGAAGACAACTCACTGGTTCCGTGAGACTGGGGTCTTTCTCCAAGAACTGCACCACACAGTAGGCCAGCTGGGGGTGGTACACGCTCAGAGATTTCACTTTATGCAGTGGCAGTAATACTTTCAACAGGAATACTTTGTGCTCCTCTTTCAAGGGAAGCGCAAACCCGTTTATGATACTGGAACAAAAATGGCAGTCAATCTTAGCGAGGTCAGCAGCATTCTAAATCAAGTGTGCTTTTCATTAAATGGTCGTATTTGCCTGGTCGTAAATCAAGACATGTGTCATGTGCTTTTATCACAGCAGGAAATGATAGACTCAATTTAACCCAGGCCAAGTAGTAAAGCCTCATTTACAAAATGCCAACTGTATATCAATCACTATGGTAAAACGAAATTGCACTTAATGTGAATTGGCCAACCTAGAAAATAAATAAACTGTACATTAATGTCAAAATAACTCAAATTTCTGGTTAGAGGATTATATCTTTTGTATGTTAATAACTGGTCCTTTCTGTAGAAGTGGATGCATATCTGGCATATATTGAAATAGCTTAGCATCAACAGCCTCTCAAATTAAGCTGATTCATATGATAAATGATAGTGGAAAGACAGATTGCCGGTATGACATCAAAATGAAAGTGCACCTACCTTCCCAAGATTTCCAACAATTCCGCAATTCCGTTATGATGCTCCGTCTCATAAATAAACCTGCAGAATAGACTGGGATTTGTATGTTACGCAGTCTGTAGGTAAGACTGCCCAAAGCAAAAGTATGAGATGCACATATATACACATACATATACAATTTAACACAGAACAATGTTATTGGAGTGTGCATATGAGTGAATTATTGTTTTAGGTCACAGCAGGAATTACGTGATGATATTGTTATTGGAACAGCGTGACATATCCACATTACTACAAAGTATTATTATCATCATCATCATCATCATCATCATAATCATCATCATCATCATCATCAGTTAATATTATTTCGAGATGTATCTAATATCTTGAAAAGCAATGTAAAGTACATAAAATCTAAAAAGATACATTTTAAAATGTTATCTGAATGAATGAATGAATTATTGCTTTCCATTGCAGCTGGGGAATATTTCACCCATAGGCGACTTGGAACACAAAGCTCGAGTTGTACAAACTATGATCTGCAAGTATTAATAGTAGCAAAGTATCGAAATAGCAATGACTGGGTTTGTTTTTACATTGCCATCATAAAACGCTGAAAACAGGTCTTCCATAACAAAATATAGAAACTGGAGATGCCTAGGACACAAGTCACAATTGATGCTTACCTATAAAAAATGTTATTGATCTGTTTCCGTATGTATGCCCGCAAACCCAAAAATTTCCCGTATATCCTGTGTAATATAGTTTTCAAAAAGTCCCTTTCTCGTGGATCTTCACTGTCAAATAAATCCAGAAGCTGAAGAAAACCAGATGTGAATGGATTATAAACAAACGTCACAGTGATGATTTACTGTTTAACCAAAGTAAAGAACAAAATTGATATTTGACAAAACCATTGTATGGCTAATGTCAATCAATAATGTGATTTTCTTAACTTACAAAATGAAAATCTTTGACAATATTATAATAAAGGGAATAACTTTTGATTTACAGTGTCCCCGTAGTGGTTTAATTGCATTATGTTAAATTTAAAAGTATTATTATGGTAGAGCTTGTACCTGCAAATTGCAATAAACTGAGCCATGCATAATTCAGGCTTGTATTATAATTCTAAAAATAATGGATGATAAAACAGAAAAAGACTGTAAAAAGCATGTAATACCTGAAGGACAAACTTCTGATCTATGTAGCGCTTTGCAGTGTTGGGTTGGAAGTCTGGCGACTCTAGGAACCGGAGGAAGAACTCATAAACCAACTGAAATACAAAACATTTACAATGAACTTGCTTGTAAATTTGACAAAGATTTTTTATTTTTGATATAGGAAAGAGAATGATGTACTTGCAATTTTTTAAAAATAATTTCTCTTCAAATTATTATGTTTTAGGAAAATGGAGAACAAAAACTTGCCTCCAATATCTTTGACAAGGACTTATATCACGACTTGTCAGTTTAGGGCAGGAGGAAACCTGCAACATCCGTAGCGCTGAATGTTGCAGTAAACCTG
>JAUTBT010061132.1:0-14739 GCA_032361225.1 Lepetodrilus schrolli | reverse complement strand
CCCCCCCCCCCCCCCCCCCCCGAGAGACGTAACGATAATTGTATATAATAGAAGATTAATGTAGATTTATTGACCTATTTTCTGATTGGCTACGGCGGGTAGTCTGAGTTCCTTGCACTGAATTCGAAATTCTAACCTAGTACGGTAAAGGGAGTTGGCAAAATGCTTAATTCAACAATGGCATAGGTATTAATTAGTGGAGTACGGGCTAATACTGATCACATTCGCATTTGCTTCTAGAACAGTTACGGCTACTATATTATAGACTAGGCGATTTTTATCGCAGCAACAGTGTTGCTGCGATATTTGTTGCGTAGCGTATGGTGAACAATCGCTTGTCTGCCATGTGTTGAGACGACGAAATTGAGATCGCCTTGAATAGGAACATGTTCTTTTCCGTATACGGTCTGATATAATGTATTGCAAAGTGTTGCAGAGACAAATGTTGCCTCATCTTATGGAAACATTGTTGCGGCGATAAAAATCGCATGGTCTATAATGACATTTACTCACTTGAAAACACATACTAAGCGTATATGTTTTAAGATCCGATTATAGATGGTATTGGAAATGGGTTTATCACCAAAACTCCAATAGAAATATATTTCACTTCCAACTGTACACCAATATACTAGTATTTCAATTTCAACGTTTAAAATACTAAAATATTTGGCAATTGTTATACAGTTTGAAATTGTCACTTTCCATGTATTTGTTCAGAGAAAGTAAGCACACGCCTTTAAGACGAATACGTTGTTCTAACCTTGTATATATATATATATATATGCATTCCAGGAGAACTAAAAATCTGTAATATATGTTGTTTTCCATGTATTATCGTTTCAACCACATTCCAGTGTCCTTGGAAATACCTTTAGGTTAAATATGTTAAAAGACACATGATTTACATCGAAGTTGAAATGCCTTGATAACGTGGGGGTGAATCTTGCCTAGATTTATAAACCACTATTTCAAGAGGCGACGATTTGACTAGATCTGGTATCACGCGACATTATGTGTAGGATGTTATTGTTGTGATTTAAGCAAACAAATTAGATTCCGAGATCAATAACGTGTCAACAGTTGACAGGTGGCGTTCCCTACATCGATTCTTCCAAAGCGCAATGACGTCATTCCCTGATCTAGAGACTGAGAAGGTTGATTTCCCGGGCCCTTTGACATTTACGATAACTAAACGGGATGTTGTAGAAACCAGGTATAGCCATTTCCTCTTTTAACCTAAAACTGACACCAATCTTCGCGAACAAAACACCAGTGTAAAATCTTCAAATTGAATCACATTTCAACCGTATGGTTCGTTGTAATTCGAGGATTTTAGGAAGGAATTGGGTTTTGTTTATGATGCATGGAACTGTAGTGGTTTTGAACAACGAGGCCTATTTAGACGATCACCGTCGTTTACAACGACTAGGGACAAAACGACTAGATACTGATTTCTGTAACTCGTATTAATCCCGGTAAACAGACAACGTTATGTAACGTTATTACAACGTTGTGTCAACATTTTAACGTTATTACAACGTTGTGTCAACGTTCTAATAACGTTATATAACGTTATGTGTTTGCTGGGATCTAGTTTGACCACACGAAAGGTTTATAATGCATATAACTTGAACTAGCAATTCGTGAATATAATTGTTGAAAGCCACCAACAATAGAGACATTTACCAAAGCACAGTCTAAAGAGGTGGGAGTTAAACAATGCCATTGTTATTTATCGACGATAATGGGAAGATATTAAAAAAAAAAGATAAACATATATCTAGTTATGTCAAGTTTGTTGTATATCGCTTGAGTGCATTTTATTGTTCTTTGCGTATTGTTTTCGAAATGTGTCGATAATGTAAATATTTCACATTCAATTGATTCCGAATGTTAGTCAAATAAACTATTTCATTGATTCCAAAAAAATAATTACAGGTTAAGAAGTTCATAATTGGCATTGTTTCATTCACAATAATATGTCTATTTTAATATTGATAAAATTTTGGAATCGTTATTCTTGTAAGAATAAGGCAAGAATCGTTATTCAAGTGTACGGCATGAACTCAGCGAATACAGTGTACATGTCTGTGCATGCAATGTATGCACAACTGCCATGAGATCAAATCAATGTGTCAATCAGTGCTGAAATATACACGTACATTATATTGGTAAATTCTATGTGAAGTTGCTAAGTACTCGTAGCTACACACGCATAGCTGTAGCATGATTATAGGCGCTAGAAGAAAGTTATGGCCCTATATTATATACTGAACATTGTATTGGAAAGATGAATGGCATGCTTTCTATCGACGAATATAACCTTGCCATTCTATTTATTAACTATATATTCATGACATCTTAAGTTTCCTTAAGCAGATAGATGGTTAAATAATATCACAACCCTTTCTCCAGATAATGTTCACAAAATAGTTTTAAGAAACAGACGTTTTCTTTGATCCTCGGCTCGAAATGTCTAATTTCTTTGTTTATTGCGTGTAATTTTAATATATATATATAATCAATATATGGTAATATATTTCCTCATTAATGTAAATATCATCCTCTGAAAGAAACACATCGCCGTCTATTTAGCATTTGTCAGCGATGTTAAGTATGCACTGGTCTTGTGTTTGAGAGGTTGTCATTTACGATCAGACTACAGCAGAACAGAACAGAACAGAATTTATTCTCATAAATCATGTAGTATAATACAGAGAAGTAGTAATAATATACAGCTACAGATATAGGTATATAACATACAGTATACATGGTCGTATATTTAGCATAAGTTAAAATAATGATAGGCCTTCCTTGATGTACTTATACAATTTAAGTAGTAATGGAGAATAGTTAATGTTTAGTAGATATGCCAGTTTTTCAATAGTGGGATAATTACAGACGTAGTTTGGGAAAGTTTTTGTACGTAAATCTGATCAAGGAATTGACATTTTAACAAGAAATGGAATTCGTCACCAACTTCTACGTCTGGCATATGGTGCATATTCGGTTTACTTTAGGTACACTTATCCACGTGCCTGTTTCTATTGGTAGCCTATTGTTAGTTGTTCTAAATTTGGTAATCCAACAAAACTGCGTTCTACACGTATAGAAAGACACGTGTAGGTGTGACTGCAGGATGTGCTGATGAATCCGGATGTGCTGATGAATCCGGATGGTCTGATGACTACTGACTGTGACACCGACAGCTTAACTTTGTAGTCGTTTAGAAGTACATACGTATAGACTGTTAACTTCGCATTACGTATCTATATACTGTTAACTTCGCATCAGGCCAATCCTCTTAATATATACCTCATCACGAACGCGCTATGTATTCCCTTTTACTTACTACCTTCTCTGTCTTCATTTGACAATCAATAAGAAATGTTACGGTATTAGCTCCAGAATCGTCGATAGAAAGTATTAACGTTAAAAATGTATGGTAATGATGATAAATGTCAATGATGACAATTATTAATAGAAATAAACCTAATTAAAATTAGATTCTGATACACCACTGAACTATTCGTATTATACTATGACAACTAATTATTCAGAGAGTTTTAATAGCACCAGCTCGTCCGTTTCAATGAAATATATTATCAGCGTCCTCAAATACTGAATAGATAATGATTTCCTGTTATTGTCAAATATCATTTTAGCTGTGCAATATGATTACATGGCAAGGAACATATACGACATCAATGTCACAATGGCCATTCATATCGGATCCGTAATTGATTTATACTATTTTAGCTATGGAAACGATTCCATGAGAAGAAACATACACGGCATCAATGGCTCAATGTTAATTCATATCGGATCAGTTATTTACGAAGTACAAGCATCGGCTATTATACCTGTACTAGTGTTTACTGGATGACAGCGACTATTATTTGCAATGATACACGTAATTCGTATATACTATTATAAAGGATTATCTATTTGACCCTGACGATATTTAACCACTCAGTCGGTAGTTGTCTCCCTACAATCAGTATCAATCCAGCTCGACCTGGTCGATCAGAAAATGGCAACATTGATTATTTAAGAGATTTTAATTACATGCTGTATTTAACACGATCTTCTCCTATTAAGCACGTCATAGTAAACATGTTTACCCCGAAGCCGCCAGTACGAAGTGGTTGCGGTGGATATACAGAACAGAACAGAACAGAATAGAATGGCATTCTCATTACGTCACATATGTGACATGGAGCAATACATTAAATTACAGAAAGAAAAAACATATACACATTCTAGGAGCATACGCATCCAATGTTTGATAAACAACTGCGGTTTTAACAATAAGTGGTAAATATTTAGTTGACATAAAAGACTCGCTCACGCGTGTCAATCGGTTGTACGACGAGCCTAGTTCGAGTAGAACTCGTCTGAGTCCATCGTTAGGTTAAACTTAACCTTAGATTGTGTAGGGATAGACAGCATAGCAATCTATGGTTGCGTGGATGGATGTGTTAAGCGTGGTTAACTGTGCGTCGCAGTACGTCATGATCAGCAAGTGTTTCTTTGAGAAGCTGTTATCGCCATGACTATCTCGATACAAGAGCAATCCTCTGCCCACAGGGTGATCCGCTTGAAAGTTCTTCGCTTCACTACGATTCCCCTGAATAGCACGAGCTGTCAAGTAGAAAGTCTACAAGTACACAGTTGATGTCATGAAAGTGTGTAAAGCTATATGTTAGTGGAGGTTGTGTTGACGGTCAATTATTTTTGAAACTTGTTGACACAACATAACGTTTAGGTAGTCTGTTAGGTAGATACTGTATTGTCAGATACGATGCTATATAATTACTAGCATGAAAATTGGTACATTATCGGTTATACGGTATCAAATGGATGAACATACATACTGCATTATCACATACATTCACGATGTGGTATTACTAGCACGAAAACTGATAGCCCACGATATCGATTATACGAAGCCTAAATACATGTTGAGAGTTGACATTTTCTTTTCCTATATTTAATCCACAATGGACTACATTAGCAGGGTATTTTCATCTATATACATTTAAGCCGACTCATAGTATAGATATTATGTCTAATTGAAAGTAAAATGTTTGGAATCTGATCGTGCTGTCTCTGATACTTCTGCTGCTACAGTAATGATTTTCAATACATAACTGTAATTTCAATTTGTATATATGTATGAATAAATAAGGTTGCTAGCACTGGAAGCCTACCGTTATTCATCCTCGAAACACAGGCCAGTATGCCTACTTACCGGATGTTATCCTATACCTTACGACCTGTGTTTCGAGAATGTAGAATGGTATGCTTCCAGCGCCTGTGTATTGACCAATGGTATGACCTCTCAACTTCAGACACCCCGGGTGGTGTATAACACAGAGGAATGCATCTAATATACAGGTCAGCGTATGGAAACAAAGACGGCCCAGTGACTAACTTCATAATGGTCTATAAATTGAGTTACCTCTGACAACGCGTTATAAATGGTGAGACGTGAATACATTATTTATTTCCCTTTCCTGTCCCGAGCGTGTTGGTTTTCACGGATTAGTTTTGTCTCGCAGGAAGAACATCATCTCCACGTGAAGAACGTCACGAGATTAGCCTCACTTTATATTATTTTGTTTCCACAAAGTTTAATTATCAGCCTCGACCAGACAGAGATGATTTAGAGCAGTAGTGTCCAGATACTAGACTGACTATAATCTGAGAGCGCGACAGTAAATTATTTGCGTATCAATACTACTGGGTAACGTTCCACAGAGAAATCTACACGGAGCTACGACTCGTAGCGCTACGAGAGTCGTAACTCTGATATGTTAACACGGAGCTACGACTCATAGCGCTACGTGAGTCGTAACTCTGATATGTTAACACGGAGCTACGACTCGTAGCGCTACGTGAGTCGTAACTCTGATATGCTACGTGAGTCGTAACTCTGATATGTCAACACGGAGCTACGACTCGTAGCGCTACGAGAGTCGTAACTCTGATATGTTAACACGGAGCTACGACTCGTAGCGCTACGATCGGTCTGTGGAACGGGAGCCTGATTAGCGATATTATTTAATGTGAAAGAAGCTGTTTAAAAGCTCTACTCGTTTCTCACCAGATTCCACTTCCAGAGAACAATCGAAGCTCGACAAGAGGTGTAGCTCTATACATATACTCAACATAATTAATTAAGGGCCGGCAGATATCTTTTTGGGAAGCTCTCTACCAAATTTCGAAATGAGGTTTTATTAATCTGGTGCCATTCTTCTTGAAGTTCTTGAAGTGTACATTGAGTCTATAGATGTTTAGAAATTATTCGTTATAAAAATAATAGAAAGGTAAATTTATATGTCTAAAATGGAAAGTAACCCTTAATTAATTGTGTTGAGTATATATAGATGTATAATGGGAGAAGACTCTCGTAGCGATACGATTGTTCTGTGGAACCAGGACCATGGAGTCTAGACTTGGGTAGCCGTTCATGACAGGTATCTATTGAATTATTGTTTGGGTTGGAATAAGCTTAGGTATGTGTCAGAGAAAATCTGGATAATTGATGTATGAGAATTGCTCTCAATGCAACCAAACACATATATGATGACACTTTTCAAAACGTTTTCTGGAGGATTACGCTGCAAACATTACATTTGAGCAGTTGTTCTGGATATTTGCTCCATATAAATGTATATAATAATAATAATAATAATAATAATAATACCAAAAGCCTAACTACAGAGGATGCGTCGCAACAGGGAAATGAAGACACAGTGTTTTTATATGTAGTTACTCTTCTTGTAGACCTAGATCTGATGGCTATCAAGATAGTGTCGAATACATTCAATACCTCGAAATGGTGTTAAAATCTTCTTAAACTTGTCATCCATCCAAGGACGCATACTCTGAAACACATGGTCATTGGCTATTTAACATCTGCTAATGGTCAATGGCTAAGGATGATGCTCTATACTAAGCCACCGTTATTTGACAGCTATTGCTCAGTCAAAACATGACTGTATTGCGATTAAAAACACCCTTCGTGAAATGACCCATGTCAGCAAATTTAGACCATCTAGAAACCCCCGTAGTTTCTTCATTTCCCTACCGGGTCGTACCCTCCGTAGGTATGCTTTCGGCAGCGTTTGATCTTCAGTGGACCCTCGTCTGATCCCTATCTTTGTAATGCGTGATTCGATTGGATTTATTTTCGTTCCTGATTGCTTGCCGCGTCATCTACTTGGCTGTCGAATGTTTCTGCATATTTGGTGAAACAAATGGTACTGGTCTGCGCCATCTTGACTGCGGTTCGATCATGTTTATATCTCCAAGCTAGTCCAGGATTAGTGTCCTCTGCCCCAGGTCTACTCTTCCACTTCCTTCTTCTGGTTGTTCTCGTTTCTACTTCACCAGACTTACCCTATACCTTACAGACCACAATCCCTTGGCGGTAATGGAATATGCAGAACTATTTCTGGATAGGCGTATTGTTTGAGAATTCTATATTAGGAAGGACTGCTGGATCTCCGACGGCTTGATGTACACTCGGATAACATCAAATAAAAACATATCTCACTTTCAGACGTATCCTCCATGTTGTGTTTGATTTGTCCTCATTTGCTGCCGATGGGTACCTAGTAGGATGAGATGGAATTGTAAGTGTTAACTTTCTAGGGTCTGAAATGGCAGCTTGGGTTATCTACTCCACAGGGAGGAGGACGTGAAATCAGTGCACATTGCAAATTGTAGTAATCTGGTGCTATTAGCAACCTCTCGAACATAGATTTGGCGCAATATAAATACGCAACTTATTATTTTGTATTATGTCATCTAGAACGAATGATGGCATACATTTGTCAATACATACATAATGAAGAACAATACCATCTTCCTGTTTAATGGAGGATATCTTCTTTGACTACTGACTAAATCCTTCATGACATCGCCATTTTGTATGAATGTACGCAACGACTTCAGAATGAGTGACATTGTATGAATAGACTAATAGGTCTATGCAGATACTAGACAATTACAATTTACAATGCTTGTGAGATTAATGTACCAATATTACATGTAGCATCGGTCATCACAAGTTATATAGCCCGCCCAAACAAAGCAAATGTGCGTAATACAGAAATCACTATTCATCTTTTGTCACATCTCTACTGACAGACTAGCTTTCACATCTGAAGGAAATTCGTTCCTTCTTTCATTACACTACAAAGGATTTGCCGTATAATTATGAAATAACAACACATATGACGTCAAATGAAGACCCCGTATACATTTTCCATTCATCGAGAGCTATCATGTTTCACTGAGGAGTCTGTAAGGCTCTCCCTTCAACACATCAATCTTTCTTATATGACACGTAATATTAGCTTCCCGTTTTCATTTTTCTTCTGTACTTAACGGAGTTTAGACAATGACGTCATATCCGGTGCCCCAGGGGCTTAAGTAGACACCGCTACGTTCACTGATGATTTGAAAGTGAGGCAATGGTTGACAAAATTATCTATACATCTGATCTCATTATTGTTATGACCTATTTTGCTCTGGTCATTTTATCCGGAGATAATACCGAAATCAACGATATAGGACACAATTTACACGCACTCTCTCTTATCTGTGATACATTTCCATTACAAACGGTACTATGGAACGTTAGTTTTCGGATACTGCTATAATAAAAATAACATTTGATCACAACTCATGCGAAATATCATATACTAATGCATCACTGCGCTAATGCTATCTGTAAACTCTTCAAAGCAGATCTAACATGATGCGACCTAACTATTCTTCCATACATTGTGTGAGACGTAACGTACATTTCGTGAGGAATATTGTACATAAAGTAGTAAAAATAATAGATAGGAACACAATAGTATTTAGGACTCTCTGCCGATTTGAGAGCTAATGCGCAATCACAGATATTTATGCTCGTTTTGGACTAGTTTATAGCCATAACTGCAAAGTACATTCACTTGACATACACAAAATCACGTTTGTACCTCCACAAATCTTTACACAGCTGACATTTTGCTTGAATCTCCAGTACAAACTTCCTGTAACCTGCATATGTTCGTATTATTTTTGCCTACAAGGTTGCATAACTCGAGGTGGTGCGACTCGGTGTAAAGGGGAAACACCTTGTCTTGCTTTCGTTCAGTGATCTATAGTTATAAATAAATATTAAAATATCGATAACCAGTGGAACACGAGGAAGAAGTAGCTGGATGTATAACATACTTGTGTAGTCAAATCAAATGCATATATTTTCATGTAAAACTTCGTCATATCACTATTTAGGTCAACTATATGTGATTGTATGCCTTTAACTACGTGATAACGACGCCTTTCTAGCTAATGAAGCGATTGTATTAAACGCGTCACTAACGTCATAGATTTAAATAATGATTGTGTTCCGCCCACATGAAGGATTGCCCTCTTCACGGTATTGATTGTCCTGACTGATGACTCTCCCCCAAGGTAGCCGATAGATGCTGACTCGTCCCCCATATGTTTTTAGGTAGACCGACAACAACAACTATGAACGATTTGTTCAATGAGATACATACCGATCTAAGGATGTAGTTTTCCAATAATATATTTTACATGTATTTAAAGAAACCAGACCTTTAAACGTTCGCTGTAAGCTCTTGATGGGTACGGGCGGTAGCACAATGATAGAACGTTTGGACTTTGATGCCAAGGCTCCGGGTTCAAATCCCGTCCCTGGAGCTCGACATCAATTTTCGCGAAATTACATAGGTGAAAGATAATATTTAAAGCGGCTCTAACAAAAACCAAACCAATATAATATTCACGAATCTTTTATATTTACGAATACTATTTATGTTATACTGTGTTCCTCCACAATAACATACATTATTTTATCTATATTAAATGTCAACATTTACGAGATTTTCATTAAAACATCATACCATTAACAGCTATATTTGTGTTTTTGCGATTCATTTTGCGTGCTACTTCGCATGTTGCTATCAAAGCAATATATTGAGTGGGCTACAACTTATATTACAATATTTATTCAACAGAATGAGTGGGTTTTCCCCAAACGTTCCACAACACAATCTGTGTGCACGTTATATAGAGTACTGGCGGTATGCGACACTCAGAATCGATTACGGATTTATTCTGCATGAACAAATTAGAATTGAATTTACCACCAGAAAGTCTAGCTAGATTTTTCCCCGAATGAAATTATATTTACATAACTAGCAAGAACTTCCCAGTCTGTGATATTGAGGTATGTTCTTCTGGTGAACCTTGCGACTTGTAGAACTGTGTTAGGTAGATAGAACATCTGCTGAAGTATCTTGTGACTTTTTCAGAACTATATAACTGTAGATAATGGAGGAACTGACATCATACTATCAGCTTACTTACGTATTCATGTCGCGACCCTTGCAAAACCATGTTGCGCATGACAGCAACTGAAATAGATTTACTGAAGCAATATTTGACTCTTGATGAACGATATTTGTCGTAATATCTGTTTACTGGTGACTATTGCAAAACTGTGTTGGCCATAACAGCGATTAAAATAAGTGTACTGATATGTGTATTACTCTTGAAGAACTATGTATGTTACAGCGCAACTGCTATCTGTTTACTGCTGACCCTTGCATGTTAGCCATGCTGCAACTGACTGCTGCTTCCTAATGAGGGATGTAAATGGTTATCATTGCGGAAATACGCCGGCCATGACATCTACTAATTTTAAAGTATCTAGTGACTCTTTCAGAACAATTGGCTGCAGTACTATTACAGTATTACATGTCTGTTGACCATGACTGTTGATTTCAGTGCAACTACTAACTGTTTACAGAAGTAATTATTGCAGTATTACATGTCTGTTGACCATGACTGTTGATTTCAGTGCAACTACTAACTGTTTACTGAAGTAATTATTGCAGTATTACATGTCTCTTGGCCATGGCGCAACAGTTACTGCTTGCTGTTTACTGATGCATCTTGCTTCTATTGCAGGACTATGTCGGCCACGGCGAAGCGACGGTATCTCCTGTAATCACCCTCATCATTCTTGTCGCTGGAGTCGTTGGTGGACTCTTCATCGTCATCTGCGTCATCCTTATTTGCAAGTACTGTGTCAAGACAAAGAAGCCGTTCAGAAGGTGAGTATCTGTACTGCTAGGCTCGGTCAACACCGTTTACTACTTGCATTCAAATACACACGATACGCTGTAGTCTGGGCCTAAATCATTAAGTCATTATTTTACTATAACAGGAAGTGACGTACGTGACGTTTCACTACGACCCTTTCGTGAAACGCAGGCTAGGATCCTAGTAGACCAAGACAAATGACGCTTGGGTAATCACAAACAGCAACAATTGGAGCATTCCGGTGAAAATTCTGTCAGATATAACATTATTATATACCATTCAATAAAGATCTATTTTGGTATTTAGTTAGTAACATTGGAGCTTTGGTTGAACACAGCACCATTAGGCCGTTGACTTGAACTCGATTTGGCTTAAGGTATTATACCGGTGTTATGGCTCCCATTCAACATAACACTAGTGGCTAACCGCGATCTAGTTATTACAGGTAGCTTCACAGGGACGGATTTACCATACTCAATAATGACAAATGGACGTAACGAGCTATATACCGTCCACCGTAGGCTGCTCATGCGCTTACAATTTGGTTGTGGCTATTATTGATGGTCACATCGTTGTGAGTACAGATATCAGAGGGACAGCTTAGCGTAGATATAATTGGTACGTTCCTAGAAAAAAATAGGGCTTTGATTGAACATGTGAGTCACAGACATGAACAGTTCGTCTGGTAGCATAACAAATTCGTATCAGACAGGAACGCATATGTCTGTTCATCTCCATGTTTATCTAAACAACTGAATCATGATCAATCATTAAAGTGCAGTCAATATTACATCTTTAGTTATAAAGTTTTATCATTGCCTGCATAATATATTACAAATTAGGAACAAAATATTTAAAAAAAATCAATGAAATTTATATGACGCTGTATTACCAACGAAAACAGTTCTCTTTAAAAAAACACACACAAAAAACAAAACATTTTTGGGTTCCAAATATAATACGGTCCCGTTTGTGTTTTCGCTGATCACCTTGGTAGGGAAATGGCTGATAATACTGATGATTATCAGAATGGTGATCACCACCGTCACAGCGTTTTCGTCACCACGTTAACCACTTGGATGCATGGTTTGCAAAACTCCTTTATGTACTTTCCTTATAGTGCGTTATCTTTTGTCGATATATACGAACACATTGCGTCAAACCACTCCCTATCCTAGAATAACAAACAACCGACATACACAACATTAAGCTAGCGTTGTCATCATTGTGGGAAGCGTTTACACTCGATAAACGTTGAACTATTATCCACTGTTGATGCGCTGACTAATTAATGAATGTCATGAAGTAAAACAAACATCCGTTCAAGATTCAATTCGTTGTCAAGTGAACGATTTTCACTATTTACCGTACAGTCATAATTTATTCGATACCACATAGTATATAGTATTGACTCAATATTGAGCTCAGTGTAAGGAGAGACACTAACGCATTTCTGCAGATTGATTTTTATGTGGCTGTATAGTGCTCTACATCTAGTAACGAATAAATATTAAATATTCATTAGAATACTTTTCAACAGTTCCTGAGGGGGCGTATTCGAGATTTCCCAACTCTAATAATCGATTACACTCAAATCTGGCATAAAAAAAACCCCAACATATCCTTGATGGATTATGCACATGCATTGCTCTTTAGGGCATCTCAGATTGCAGCATGTAGAGAGGCAATACTAAATATGAAATGATTGTTAGACATTCAACGTTGGCGAGGGTACTGTAATTGTCATTCAACCGTAGAAAGTTGGCAACTCCACAATTAAAAAAAAATTCCCCCGTGTAATTAACATGGTTGTAATTTGTAACGTGATTTATTACCACATTTGGCGCCCGTTTTAAATTTAATTTCGTATTGACACGATTTGTATACATTCAACTGTCCGCAGACCGAATCAGAGTAATGGGTTATATGATTGTATACTCTCCAGAGTGTTGAGAATGAACACGAAAGCACTCTGATCCATTGACTGGGGATATCATGTAACGCTATGAGCAAGCTTTCGAGCATGTATAGCAAGTTCCCCCAGATGGTAATAAAGTCTTATCTAGTGGATATAGATCTGGCATGGTTTATCTTTGCCGGATATCCTTTTTTTCAACTGCAGCAATTCACTCACGATGTCATGAACAATGACGTCTGAAGTAAATGTTTGTTAGGCAAACTGAGCAAAGCTATAATACTAGTAGATATTTATGAATAACTAAAACATGTTAGAAAGTAAGACGATTTCATATGGAACCTGGTATACTGAGCGTGTTTTTGTATTAACTGGGATGCAATCGCGGTGATGAGCTGCATGTGTACCGTTCAGGCATGATGCTGATTGAATGTTTTAATCTCTTTTGTATTATTGAGATCACTGTCATTGTACACGCCTCTGTCTTCATCGTCTGTCCACATGCATAATCACATACCTCTGTTTGTCTTTCGTTCTGTCGCTCGTTAAGTGCATATTTCTTTCTCTTCTGTCTCTCTCTTTGCCCCCTCCCTCGTTCTCTCTCACTCACTCTCACATACACACGCACGCACGCGCGCGCACACGCACACACACACACACACACACACACACACACAAATGGGGGCTATTCTCGAAATGTTCTTACGATCGTATGACATTCTTTAATATTTGTGTAGTAGGGTTATGAAAAAGTTGCACACGTTCTTAGACTAAGAAGATCGTAAGTACGTTTCGAGAATAGATACATCTCTCTATATTCACATCTCTGTATATCAACGTGTCTCTATCCACATGTCTCAATCCACATGTCTCTATCCACATCTCTATTAACACTTTACACCTCTATTTACACCTCTCTGTATTCACATTTCGGTATATGCACATGTCTATCCACATATATATTCACATATTTCTATATCCACAGTTCTCTATCCACCCACATGTCTCTATCCACATGCATCTATTCACACATTATACCTCGATTTTGACTGAAGTTTGGTGTTTTTACAGTCGCCTTCCAGCATTGCTGATTTCGGCAGACTGGTTATACCTCTATTCACAGCTCTCTGTATAGTTACGTGTCTCTCTATCAGCATGTTTCTTTCACAGACAGTTGGGATATGGGGGCGATCGACCAATGATGGATCGGAGCTTCCGGCCGCTACAGCGCTACGAGACCATAAACTCAGACATCTTCTCGGAGAACAGCAGCGCCTCTATCGATGGAGTGCCGCTGAGCCCACGGAGGCCCTTTGACCTTAAGTATGCCCCTTTTGTAATCGTTCTGATTTCGGGCAATTTAATCAAATAACATTGAACTAATAGCGTCGTGTTTAGTTTCACCGACAAAAGATAATACAAAATGGCCACCGACTACACGCTTGATCATGCCAGACACATTTAGATCATCAAAACGGAATGTAAAGTGTCGATGCCGCTGCATTTGCTGGGACGAGTCGTATAAGAAGTGGTGAAAACATAATGCGACCTTGAGAAATGCATTAAGGCAGAGATGGGTGTGCACTGGTTGAGCATTCAGGTTGGGGGGGGGGGGGGGGGGGGGGGGGGCTGGTTTGTGTGTGTATGTAGGCAGGCCTCTAATAATATTTACTAGGTCTTGA